>CALNHX010006987.1:0-80421 GCA_940337035.1 Agriotes lineatus
TGACAGTTGTAACGCGGCGTTTGTTCCACCTCTTTGTTATATTATTTTTGATTGCCCTTAAGTTGCTAGTTATCTCAGACGTCAATGGACAAGACTCATTTGTTACCCCATCAGTGGCTGTGGGAAAGCCAACACAGCTTTGCTCCAAGTTCGTCTCGTCCGCATCTTTAGTTCTGAAAACAAACCCCAGCCCTGATAGGAATAAAAGCCAAGGTCTTATACAAACGTAATATGCTGTTTATGATATTTTACATACATACCAATAAAAGAAATACAAAACGACAATATGCAAATAATATACTCCGTAAATAACAAGAATTAATGTTTAGTTGAATGTTTACGAGCTAAGAGCTAAATTCTACTTGCTTTTACAATCTGTCATAAATGCCATGAATAAACAAAGGTTAACGTTGGGTTTGCAATGTTATGCGCTAAAAGGTAAATTCTCCGTGCAATTACTGTTTGCACAAAATACTGGTAACAAAAAGTAGTACGGTAACACTAACATGAAATTTCGCGAACATATCGTTTAAGCGGAATGGGACGTTTCGCCGCCGCCGTTTCGCCACCGCCGGTTCGCCACGGCCGTTTCGCCGCCAAGCCGTTTCGCCACCAGCCGCTTCGCCGCCGGGCCAGTTCGCCGCCAAGGTTAACGATTTCAAATTTACAGAATGTTAATGTCTACATTTAAGATTATTTTCAAAACAACAAATTCCGGGTGAAATTCGGTGCACGGTCCGGTCTATTCCGCATGCGCTGCCAGCGAAGTAAGGTTTATGATACGATCAGCGTCCGTCAAAATGTTGTGGGTGCCGTTATCGTCTCATAATTTTTAAAGCAATGTTGTTGCGCTTTCGGCGGTGGTTCAGGTTAATGGTTTATGTTAGTTGTTAGGTCTTGATGATTTTTTTAGAGAAAAAATACGAGAGAGAGTCTGTTCAACGTAACATTTTTCTGTTCACTGTTACATTTTTGTGCATGCGCACTGGACCGGACCGTCCACCGAATTTTTACCCAAATTCCTTAACGTACCTAATTCGAAAATAACTACCGATTTAGTTAGGTTAGGTTAGCTTAGATTAGGTCATGATCATGTGTGTATCTATATGTTATTCCAAATATTGAAATTGTTCTGGCGGCGAACTGGCTCGGTGGCGAAACGGCCGGTAGCGAAACGGCCTGGCGGCGAAACGGTGGTGGCGAACCGGCGGTGGCGAAAAGGCGGCGGCGCAACGTCCTAGACCCTCGTTTAAGTAGTCCGATAATAGTAGTTTATTTATCTAGAACGAAAAGTGGCATTTTAAAGACGAGAAAGTTGTTTACGTCCGAGGCGTCAGCCAAGGACGGAATTACTTGCCAGGACCTTAGAAACATTTTTCGTTCGTGGTGAATACAACGGTTTATTTCATACTGCAAATTTAATGAATTTTAAATCTCTCTTCTGGTCTAACCCTACGTAAGGGTGTAGTGACATCATGTTGCAAGTCGGTTGATAGCTTGCCTCCAGGATTTCCTGTTCTGGGCGTGATGGGCTGCTTCTTGTAATCTCTCCCCGGTCAAGTTCCTTAGTTGATCCACCCATCGGGATGGGGAACGTCCCTTGGCCTTCGGCCGTCGACTTTTTCCTCAATAATGAGTTTTTCCATTGCCTCGGGTCTCCTGGCAATATGTCCGAAGTACTTGAGAAACTGTTGGTTCACAGATGTCGACAGTCTCGTTTCTACGCCGAGTTGTCTCAGGATCGAAACGTTGGTGCGGCGTGCTGTCCACGGTATTCGCAGCATCCTTCTATAGCACCACATTTCCAGAGCATCGATCCTACGGCGGTCTGCCATCTTCACCGTCCAAGTTTCTGCCGCGTATGTTGCGATGGGGAAAATAAGGGTTCGGACCAATCTCAGTTTCGTCTTGGCGGTGACGGAGGTATCTTTCCATATCCGAGTGAGTTTTGTTGTCGAATTCCTCGCCATCGCGATGCGCCTTCGAATTTCAGGCTCGCACTCGCCGGTGTTGGTGATGACAGATCCTAGATATTCGAAGCGACTGACGACCTCATAGCCAGCGACTCTCACGGCATCTGGGTTATTGTTGTTGGGGCGGTCTACAATCATCACTTTGGTCTTTGTGTTATTAATTTTGAGTCCGTACACCCTACTCCGCACCTCTAGCTTCTGCATGACAGTTTCTAGTTCAAGCTCGTCTTTCGCAATTATCAGGATGTCATCAGCATAACGTAAATTGCTGATTTTCCTACCACCAACTGCGATGCCGCCACACCAGTCTTCAAGGACCTCTCTCATGATGTATTCGCTGTAAATGTTGAAGAGGAGAGGGGATAAAATGCACCCTTGCCTCAATCCAGCGGAGATTGAGAAGTCATCTGAGAGAGTGTCGCTAACTCGCACCGCCGCCGTACCCGGAGTGTACAGTCGTTGGATCAAGTGTACCAGGTGTCTCGGTGTTCCCATTTCAATGAGAATGTGCCAAAGCTTCGACCATTTCACCTTGTCGAAGGCTTTCTTATAGTCCACGAAACACATGAACATTCTGACGTTGAATTCTCTGGCCTTCTCAACGAGCTGTCGAACGTTTAGGATCTGTTCACGAGTTCCTTTGCCTGGAACGAAACCCGTTTGCTCATCCGGTATGTGTGGAAGGAGGAAGGTCTTCAGCCTCTCATTTAGTACCGTAAGCATGACTTTGCTGGCGTGGGAGATGAGAGAGATCGTTCTATAGTTTCCGCAGTCAAGTGGGGAGCCCTTCTTGAGCAGCGGCGTGAAGATGGAGTGGCACCATTCTTTGGGCCATTTGCCGGTCGTCCAGATCTTCTGGCATAGGCTGTGAAGGATGTCGACTCACTGTTTACTCATGTTCTTCAGCACTTCAGCGGTGATTCCATCGGATCCTGCTGCTTTCTGATTGCGTAGCTTCTTTATCGCGCGTTCCACTTCCTCTTTGAGGATCGCTGGTTCGAGATCTTGCGTTTGGTTCCCTGGGGCGGGCTGTGACTCGGCGTGGTACAGCCTGATACAGTATTCTCGCCACGTTTTGGCTATGTCTTTCAAGTTCGTGATGACGTTGCCTTGATCGTCCCTAATAATTTGTGTTTTGGGTTTGAATTCTCGAGCCAGGTACTTCACTTTGTTGTAGAGTTCTGTGGAGCGGTTCTCAGTTGCGTGCCTCTCCAATTCCGCGCACAGTTTGTTGATATGCACGTTTTTGTCTCTTCTGCAAGAGCGCTTAATGTCCGTGTTCACTTCTTTCAGCAACCGTTTCTGTTGTTCGGGATCCGTGATTAAGAGCCGGATGTTGAGTCGCTTATCAACTAGTGACAAGGTTTCGTCTGACATCCAGTGCTGGCGCTTCAAGATTTTGTTACATTTTGGAATCTTATTAGCTGCCTCAGAAATCCATTTTTTACCCCTCTCCAGATTTCATCACTGTTTTCCTCGAGGACTGGTGGACCAATGTCTCGAAGAGCTTTCTGAAAGGTGACCGGCTCAGAAGCGATAATCCTCTTAGATTTTACTTTAATCGCTGGTTTGCTCAACTTGATCTTGAGATGAGCCCAGAGTAAGCGGTGGTCAGATCCACATTCAGCGCCTGGTCTGGTTTTGATGTTGCGAAAGGAGGTTCTCCATCTTTTGTCTACGAGGATGTAGTCGATTTGGTTCTTATATCGTCCATTCGGTGAGGTCCACGTATAGAGACGGCGTTTGTGATGTTTGAACATGGTGTTCATTATCGACAGGTTGTTGTCAATCGCGAACTGTATAAGTCTGCTGCCACGCTCGTTGCGCACTCCAAGCCCGTAGAGCCCCACCGTGTTTCTTAGGTTTCTTAATATTAACATGTCGGAATAGTTGATAATAATTTTCTTCAGCCCACTGAATAATTCCGTAAACCAAGTATACAGCTTCTTTTCCATTCGCGGTAAGTTGTTTTTTTGTAACGTTTTGCGTTTACCAGGTCTCGTAAATGTATTGTCAACAGCACCTAAAATCTCTTCTTGTCTTATTTTAAACGCACAGATGGTTTAGCAACACCATATTTATTTGTTAATGAAGTTACAGTAACACCATTTTTTAAATATTCAAGAATTTCGATTTCATCTTTTAATGATAAAAACTTGCGTTTTACAGACGACATAGCTAAGATATGTACTAACTGTAACTAGTACACTACTAAAGTAAAACAGAAGGACTGAACCAAGCTTGGTTGCAATTTGAGTAGCTGTTAAAAATTGTAAAATAAATAAACACCTAAATTAATGTCTGGCATGTTTGGGCACTTAAAATATCAGTTTCATGGTCTCGCATCATCAGCAGAAAAGTTGTTCATTATTTCGAATTACAGGTATTCACTGTTTCGAATAGCCCTATATTCATAATACAAAAATTTTCATGTTCACTATATTGGAAGTTCACATTTCTGAATATTGACTATTTCGATCGTCTACTGTAATTATACATACTCATGAATTTCTCTAGCATTATTAAGTGTATTTTATTTCGGTTAAATGTGACTAGATCAAGTATGCGTACAATTTTTGCAAGTTCTATATAAAAAAATCTGTTTACAAACATTACAACTGAAGCGTTGCCACATTGAGTTCGCGTTTCTATGAAAACTGTTTATATTTGACTACGTCATGTCCCCACGCAACGTCGGAATTGTCGTTATGAAAATGTGAGTACTAACATAATGTGTGGCTGTGCTGTTAATAGAAAGCAATTTACTTTAATGATGTTTTCTGGGTGGTACCCGCTATTGTACTATCAGATTCAGTCAAAATTGCTGCAATTACACACGATATTGGGAACAACTAACCGTGTAGAAAATATTGTTCTGAAATGTGTTCATCAAAGTAACTCTGTATAAATAAAGAATGACTTTCCACTAGTCAGGCGTTAACTAACAGATTTAAAACCAGTGTGGACTTGGGAAAATTTTATGTGATTTAATGGAAACTCCAAATTTTCCCTTCGCATTTACTGGTGTTTAGACTGTGCCTTAGCGATAAAGCTTCGAAGAGACATCCACTTAACAAATCGCATGCTGTTTATTTGTATTCTATCCCTTCAAATTTATTTTCTTACGCGATGACTGTGTCTAACATTTTCGCTATTGTATGAAAAATCCCTCCCCAATAGGTCACTCGATACAGAAATTTATTTGGGCAAACGTCGATAAATTTCGTCGCAGGTTTCTCATTAAGTGCGGGGTGATAATTCGGGTGATATACTGTTCTTCTTGTTTAGGCTGCCGGCCTGTATTATTTAATGCCGAGACACGTAAGCCTCCTAGTTAAGGAACTGCGGTAATTTTCTAGTCAACGGGGTTCTTAGCAATTCTCCCTCAGGTAAGTTCTGGTACCAGCTGACATCAGAGCACAACACTTGCTGAATTTAATGTTAGCTTTCACGCGTCAGCATTAATTTGGTTTCCGTCAATATGGAATTAGGCCTAATGAAAAAGTTTCTGGGAAATATGTCTCGCCATCGATTTGGTATAGGTTTTGTTTGTGAAGTTAACTAGCTCGCATCGATTAATAGCTTGCACAACAACCCTAAGCCCCGTGGGTGCTCGTTTGAAGCAGATTGTGGCACATCGATACCGCAATCTAATAGTTTCATGACCCGGATTTAGCTTTTTGACTGATGATGGTATTGCCTGACGGAGTACGATTGAATCTACGACATTGTGGTAGTTTTTCATCAGAACTCCTTTCTATTGCACTTGACTGTGTAAGGGACAAACCAGAGTTTTGCAAAAATTAACAATAAAAAAGAAATTTAGAAAATCTATTTAATGTCAGTTAAAAATTTACTTAATAAACGTTTAGAAAATAGGTTAAGAGTGCTGCTCTACAAGAAAGCGAACAAGTTAGATTTAGGAAACTAGATCAGTCAGCATCTTATCAAATGTTTATAAACTCCTTAGTAATGTAATTGTATATCGTTTAACCCCAAATAACTGGCTATAGATCACACCTAGACAATAAGATCATTCACCAAGAAGAGTATCGAATATCAAATTCCATTATGGCTAGCGTTCATCGATTATCAAAGGGTCTTTGATAGTATAGTAACATGGCCTATAACTAACGGATTAAAAACTCTCCCAGAGATTGCAGCCGTACCAAACAAGAGGAACTTATTTTATACGTTTGCTTGGTATCGAGTGGTGACTGACAGATTTGTGAAGACTTTTACCTGATCTGTATATCGATATACTTTGTTCTAGTCACATAGTTGACATGCTGTCACCCCAGTTTTCAGTGTTTTTTTTATAATTCATTCTTCAGTTTTTATTTTTATTTTTTTATTTTATTTTGGTACTCAGCCAACAGCCGTTAGGCCAATTATAGGCGTCGCGTACGCTGTCATAAACATTGAAAAGAATGGGAGAGGAAACACAACCCTTTTGCACACCTTTTCCATCACTAAACTCCACCATTAACCTAGACAAAGGAGTCATTCTTGCTACATAAGCATTTGATTGTCCTGCCCAATTTCATTTTAAGGTGGCAATGCGTTACCTACTTTAGTGCGTCTTCTTATTACTTCGTTGGGTACACGGTCCCGTTGTCTTATGCCCAACAACACTTACCTGGTGTTAATTAGATGGTCTCCGTTTTGTGGCCAGGAGCAAAATTAGATTATTCTACATAGATACTCAAGCTAGAAAAATGTATCCCCAAATTATTTACCCTGAAGATATCTTCAAGCAGACAAGGTGGAACAATTAATGTAAATAAAGAACGCCTGGACCATGAAATGTTCGTATTTTAATTTTTTAGTGTGGACAAATATGTGGTAGCATTTGGAAAAGTAACGCAGAAGTGTTGTTAAATACTTTTAATGCCAAGTAACTTACATAACCCAAATATGGGATGTCACAAAAGATATAATAAAAAAATTATAGCTACTTAGAGAGGCATAGAAAAACAAATAGTTCGAAGTGACCCCGACAGACTCTGAAATGAGTGGCTAAGACAAAAATATAATATGGAAGACATTATTACAGACAAATTTCTAGGCTGAAATGGGCTGGTTATGTGGCGAGAATAAAGAGTAACTGCGACAAGAAGGTACTGGAATGAAAACCACGGAAAAACAGACCAACGAATAGATCGGCGACGACCTCGAGAAAACAGGACTCGAGCAGTTATCGGTTGAACGTGAAAAATAGCTGTAGTGACCCAGAAAGTTCCTCTACTAAGTTGTTAGGACAAAGATTGAAAGTGGAAGATATCGTAAGAAAGTTATATGATACTGAAACACCCTGAAATGGAGCAGGAATTTAGTGAAATAAAAAAACACACGACCACTTGCAAGGCCACAGATTAAATTAGCGGACAACCTCGAGAAAAATTTTTGACACCCTGTTTCTCGAAAACGAAAGCGCGGAAAGAAAAATGGAAGACGAAAAAAGTGTTCCTTTTTTTATGAGGAATCTACAGTGTTCCATTGCGACACTTATTTAGGAACACCCAGTATAATAAGATGAAATTCGTAATTAAGTGATTTGAACATTAATACAATTAAATGATCTCCTCTGGGGATGTATCGTTGTTCCTGGTTATTCTGCAACCCCCTTAACACGTAGGGGTCACAGGTTGTGGTCTTCCGCCTTCTTGTGGATTGTGGCCTTCGCGCTGCATCTCTCGCGCCTGCCGGCGACGCCACTCAGCGCGATATGAGGCGGCAAAAATGTCGGAGTTTGTTTACGTTCCTCGTTCTGCCAGAATATGCGTAAAATATTGAGATTACCAATACATGGGATTCCGAAGTAAGTTGCCTTATGATGTAAATCCGAGGCTCTTAGAATAACGCAAAAGTGTAATTTTACGTTTCTGATTAGTTCGAGAGCGGTCTGCAATTTTGACCGCGAATGTGCTGATATGTTGCGGGCGGTTTCTCCTGCTGCTGTAGAGGTACCATGGGCCTTTGAGTGGATGCTCCACCAAGTATTTGCAGGTTCTTACGTGAATTATTACAAGTATGTTAATAGATATTAAAATGCGGGTTAAAGCATCTCAGTGAAATGTTTCTAGGCGCCAGTATTTGCGTTTAGGGATTACGCGGTCGGGATTTGCTTTAAGCGATTAACCCTGTAAGACAGTTCAGCAACCAAGCGAGGGTTTTAACCTCAAGGATTCGATTTCCCCAGAAAATTCAGCAACCAAGGTAAAATCGAAATCTAGCGACTTCGCCTTTACGGGTACGGAAAGTTATGGATTCAGGGCTGACAGTTCAGCTTGCCATTTCCGATGAAACATGGACTGGTAAGGGTTGGAGGTCTGCTCCGTTAGACAGTACAGCTTGCCAGATCGGAGGACCCAGGTAAGAAAGGATGATGACAGGATCAAAACTGGTGGACTCAAGGGGGGATAATCTCAAGTTACTTGAACTGGCAGTGCAATCTTCTTTTAGTCTATATCTTTTCTGTCGCGTTATCGGGGTACTTGTCCTAGCTTCCAATAGAGAGCAAAACGACGCCCTCGTCCATTCACCGCGACTATGCGCATAGCGGGACTCTTCGTGTTATCGGAACTAGTGTTTCGCGAGAAACGAGAGTTTTCTCGCTGTCGCTCTCGTTCTCGCACCGAGAACGAGACCGAGTCCGAGAACGAGAGCGAAAATGTAAGCCGAGAACGAGAACGAGAGGTAGGGTGACCGAGAGCGAGAATTTTATCGTAACTCTCGTTCTCGCTCCCGGTTTAAAAAATACAAAAGCGGACAAAAGATATTTTAAAGTATTTTATTATTTACATGAAAACGAAATAAAATAATAAGATCAACTAATTAACGATTAAATAACTAATTATGGAATAATTATAAACACAAGATAATATTACATTTCAAACCCAAATTCGATCTTTCAGACCACATTTAGCCCAAGAATTTAGGCAGAGAAGATATTTACTTGAGTCATCGTTGGCTTAACGATGACTCAAGTAAATATCTGTGTTTTCTGATGATTAGTGAAGCTTGCGAAAACAATCTTTCAACTGGAGCCGAAGTAGCATTTATTGCGAGAAGATCGCTCGCCATTCTTGTCAAATTGGGATAAGTATCGCTATATTTTTCCGGTATGCCAAAATACTTTGATCTTTTGGTGATCTTTTTAGTGCTAAATATTCATCAATTTTCAATTTCCAATTGTTTACTGAAGTTTCTTCTTCAAATAAGGACGTGAAATCCAGATCATCATCGTGATTAGTTTTCTTCGTTAATGTTTTATGTTCTTCTCCAGCAACTTCTGCTCCTTATATTTTCAAACATGGAATACGAAAAATCCTTCATTTGTTTTCCCCAAGTCGTTAAATTAAATGTTTCCAATTTGTGACGTGGGTCTAAAATCAAAATTACACAATAAATCCAGTTAATCTTATTAAAATGTTTCATCAATTTGTTTTCCCCCCGGCAAAGTAAGCTGATAATATAATTTCTTCAACATTAGTCATTTGTTTTTCAGCAAGATCTGCTATTATATTGTCAATTCTGTCCAATAGCATGTTAATTGCCACGATTACAAGAGGAATAGTCACATAATTTTGCCCACATAAAATCTGTGAACATTGTTTAAAAGGTCTCAAGTATTTATAAATTGTGGTCATAAGCTCCTACTCAGCATCGGAAAGTTTGAATTTTTCGACTTGTTCTGCATTGCAATATAGCAATTTTAGAGGTTCTTTCAAGCTAAGTGCGCTTTCCAACATGTCATGCGTACTGTTCCATCTGGTTTTAATATCCAAACTTGGTTTTATACAAGGTACTTCGACTCGCAGCAATTTTTCAGTTTAATCTGAAGCTGCTCGGATTTTCTTATTTTAATAAAGGTTTTTTCTAACCTTGGCGATTACTGTAGAAGAAGCAAAGGTACCCTCGTTATAGAGTCTTCTTCGCAATTAGCTTGGTCCTCTTCAAAGTCTTCTTCGAGGTTTTCGCTATCTGAATTACCTTCATCGTCCTCACTGCTGTCTTCTTCTTTTCTGCTCTTTAATAATTGTAGCATATATTGTACGGCAAGATTTAGTATATGTGCGAAGCACCTGAAATGTCGATTTTCTGAGTCAAATTCTATTCCAGCTTCTTTCATCAGAACCTTTAGTTCTGCCATGAAAGTAGTGTTCAACGACACGTTATCTACCGTAATCCCTTGCACTCGATCCATTATGTCTTATGATTTTATACTTTTCATAAATGCTTGGGCGATATCCTTTCCCTAGTGGTTACCCTTTGCAGGTACAAAATCTAAAGCCAAGGATTGTAAATTGAAATTGTTGTCTATAAAATGCGCCGTAATTCCGTAATACGACCTTCCGGAAATTGAAATCCAACCATCAATTGTAAAAGAAATTTTGGACGAATTTTCTTTCAAAATTCCTTTCACAATCCTCTGAATCTTTGTGTATTCTTCAAACGCTTTTCTTTTCATTAAATCTTTTTTTGGCGTAGTTGTATTATTTGAAATTTCTTGAGTAGCATCATCGTCGAAGAAATTGAAGGGCAAATTCTTAATTGCTAACCACTTGACTATGGTTTGGTCAAAGTTGCTCGACAAGTTCTGTAATTAATATAGCACATTTATTTACCAATATACAGCGAAGTTATGAATCATGAATGGGATTATTGTTATGTTTGGTACTTAATTCAATACTAGCCAAGACAAGCTGCAATTGATATCTACAACAGTGCCACGCAATCAGAAACTTGCCAATCCAATTATTGGTTACTGGATATACAATTTTAGAGATTAACGAGAACGAGAGTAATCGAGAACGAGACCGAGAAGTAGACAACTCTCGTACTCGCTCTCGTAATCGAGAGCGAGATCGAGAACAGATTTTTCAGGATTTACGAGAGCGAGAACGAGAGAGACCACTTCTCGCTCTCGTTCTCGCTCTCGCGAAACACTAATCGGAACACCAAACGCGGGCTAGATGTAACGCTTGATAAGGCGATGTACAAAGTTAAATACATTTAATGTATCAATAAAATTTGCTGCAAGAGCTAGCGTTAGAGTATAATCCTAGAAAGCTCTGAAAATAGTTGCTAAGACACCTGTAGTGAAAGACATCATAAGGAAATTACTACACTGAAATGGGAGTGTGCTGGTCATGTAGCGAGAATGAAGAAATTATAGAGCACGAAAGTACTGGAATGAGAAAACAGACGAACGGTTACAAGGATGACAACCTCGAAAAAACAGGAAGGCTGAAATAGCAAGTGATGGCGTAAAACAGAGAAACAAGGCTACAAGAAGAAGAATTCGTGTTATTTGTTATTTTAGTAAAAGTTCTATAACTCTGAAAGACCACAAAATGGGTGGCTAAGACAAAAATCTGTAATGAAAGACATCATAAGGTAAATTACTGGACTGGAATAAAAACAGACTGCTTATGTGGCGAGAATGAGAAATACATGAAGAGGGAAGTAGTAGAATGAAAAAGGACACGACCATCAGCAAGACTGACAATCTCTAAAAAAACAAGAGAACTCAAATAACAACGGATGGCGGAAAAAAAACGAAGGCTACTAGAAGAAAAAGAATATTAGTGATGTTATTATCGTTAAAGTTCTATGTAAGGTTGTTATCTGAATAATGTCATTTTTGGCAGTGGTCTATTATGATATGTTTTATCGGACTTTTTCTACTGTCTCGGGTGTTTATCACACGACGTTTCGAAAGTTTTTGATCTGCTCCCGTCCTGAGGTGTTCCTGGTTAGTCCAGAAAAGGATTGATTTTTGTACGTCTTTTCACGTACACTCGTGCCTACCCCAGGGTTTGAACCCGGGACCAGTGATCGCTGTGCCGAGTCTGTAAGGAACATTTTCCCTCATAAAATTACACCAATGAAGAGCTGTCGAAAGTTAATTTGTTACGGACAAAAAGCGGCGTATTGTGAAACTAGACTCATTTGGTGTATTATCTGAATTGTCCGCGCTACGTTTCCTCACTCTGTCTTCAAGGTTGCAGCAGGCGCACTTTCTTGTCTTCGCTAGTCGCTGACGATATTTTGTCCATTTGATCTCGACATCCGTCAGCGCTTACATCCCTGTCTTTACCAGCCTAACTTCGATCTGTGGAGTATGTGCATTTTAGCCTACTTTCTAATTCTTGTTGAAATGGTTAACTTTCTTAGCTGATCCGATCCCGCAATGATGTTTTTATTCTGTAACGAGCTGCTTTGATTTCGTAACCAGATGTTATGATATCGTATAGAGCTTGTGTTCTTGTTCCGTATCGTACGCATGCTGTCACGATCCAGTTAACTGCTCCTGTAAGCTGATGTTTGACCAGATTCGTTGTCCCACTTCTTTGATGCTAGGTTGTTTAGCTTCAGGCATTGGCGAGTTCCGCCCGTGATGTGGCCTTGATATAATGTGGCGAGGGCTGTTGCCGATTACCAAGAAGCTGGTAATCGACCCATGGAGTCTGCAATCAACGAAGGGAGTGACTGTTTGGTTGTTCATATAGCTATTTGTTAATTTATAAATTTTGTGGTGTGCGCGAATTCTTCAAATTTCCCCGGTTCGTTTTGTTTGAAATATATTGCTGCGCCGAGTGCTAGCGTATTCAACTGAATCCATTCAGGGCTTCTCAAACATCAGCTTTGCTTCATATGTGTGGTAATTTGACTTTAATCTCGTACGTTGCATCTTGCTTTGTGCTGTGCGTCTCCGATGTTAACTGTTGTTGTTGAAATTATCCCGCTAGAGACTAGAAGATTGGAAATATGTTATGTTCATTGTTCAACGTTAAAAAAGTATATTTGACGTTCTCAAATACTCGGGATATTTTAATCTACTTAAAGGCAAGATTTTGAAACATGTAATTTTCGTTATTAATAGTAATCAACAAACACAAAATAGTACTCATACTTGAATAAACATAGTCTCTTCAGTAATGTACTGTTCTATTCGTAAACAAGATGCAATGAGTTTTTTATCAGTTGAACGATGATAAATAGAGCTTCCTCTCGAATGAAACATTTCTTCCAGAGCCTGCTTTGTAGTTTGTACACCATCGGCCGCTGGTACTAATCAATGTTCATTACACTTGCAAATTTTTGCGACACAATATAGGGTTTCATCGAAAGCTGGGCGCTCCTGCTGGATAAAGTTGCATCTTGCGCGCAATTCCTGTCCCGAAATAGACTAACCAGTTCGAGCGAACAGCGCGACAAAGCAGTCCACACAATAATTATTAATTATGCATCAGCCATAAAAGTTCTGTTGCTTTGTTAGAACGATTCCGGTAGGTGTTCATTTTCTAGACTAGTCCACAATTAACCTACAATAATTACACGAAGTAATTACTGCCATTGCGTTTTCTAGTGTTTTTGCCTATATGCAAAACGATGAAAATTCACATTCGGAGAAAACTAACCTCTAGTGTCAAAATTAAGACCTGCGGATGCGCGACAATAATTCATAGAGGCCGCTGTACCCAAAGTTGGAAATATTTTTCATAACTTTTGAACTAAATTCATTACGGAGTCAATAGGTACTCATATTTCATCGTCTAAAGTTGGCATGATAAATGAGACCGTGGCTAGTTAATCACGTCAGGCTTGACACACGGTTGTCGGAATAAAAAGCCCAGAGTGTTAAATAACTAAACAATTAGCAACCGAAGTACAGTTTCGCTAGTTTATTTAGCTTTGCATTCAAATGGAAAACGGTGTTCAGTAAAGAGTGACCTGTCATTACGCTGTGCAATTGATCGACTAGTTGTTAAGTACGAGTGTGAGGTTCACAAACAGCAGAAACGCATTCTTGTTTACAAGGGAATCTAACAACAGTGATTAAAACATAGATGGCTTGTAAGAATTCACAAGCCCCACAAGGAATTAAATATCAGAGCAACCCTTGTTTCAGATACGCAAGGACAGAGTCGACGTTTAAGCTGAAATTTTATATAAATTTTGACAATGTTCAGTACTTTAATAACTAAAAATGGCAGCATCTCTGAAAACTGGGTGCGGCATTAAGGAAGAGATGTATTAGTCGAACCTAGGTGATACGCGTTTAGAAGAGATTATTCTTGGCTCATTTATATCAACTCTACAGCCCCAAACCCGCTACTTTTACTACCAAAAAGTTTTGATGAGCGACAGTTATGTACAAACTTTAATCTCGCCGGTTTACATAAACGTATCATGGCTATCCATTAAAAGCTTATGTCTGAACTGAATCGCAGCTGTCAGTTCTAGTTGTATTTTTTGTGGCTGTACAACCCCAGCAGGAATGGAATTGAATATGTACGATGACAACCGATAACATTATTCACTTTCACTGCTGATCACAACGGCCCACTCGCGCTGTTTTCGGTCAGAGTTTCATTTGCACTGTCAGTGTCAGCCAACCGCATGTGAAGGTATATCTGTTTGGTTCTGTTAAGCTGATCGGACCACGCCACGGATAGCAAAGCGATAATTAAGCTTGCAATCAATCATACATTCTAATAATAGTCGGTCGTGCCGTGTGCTGACAGGGACGCATATTGCGGGAATGGAATAGGAACGGGAATAACCATTCATGCATGTAACTCCCCAACAGGAGTTTGCAACCACCAACTTCTCACTTGATCGTGGTCTGCTGTGGAGAGAGGACTTTCTTATTTATTTTTAAATGCCTATTCACTTCAGTCACTACCCCGTCGGTTATGAAGTTATTGTTTCATTGGGAACCAACCTCTTTTGAATGTGCCACAATACTTGAACTGATCCAGTTAGTTACAATAGTAAGAAGCTTGATGGCGCAGTGTTAAGAGGGCTGTGGTCCTATTGATTCGAGAGATTTCGGGTTCGAACCTGGTCGGTAGAAAGGATAAAAACGATCGGTACCTAAACCAGTCAAGCCATTAATCGTCTGGTAACAATAAAATCACCTATCTGCAAAGTGCTAGACCGCAGGTTAGTAACAAGACACGTAACGTAGCAGTTAAGGAATATGCATATTAATTAGCTCTTGAGTGGGTCATAAGCCCCAGGTCCAACATATAGAAATATTCTTTAAATGACAAAAAACCCCTAAGCAAATAATCATAATACAATTAAAAAGTAATAAAGTTGTAAATTTAAACCTATGACCTACGTAGGTGTAAGCGCTTACTAATAATATAGTTCTACGTTAGTTATAACAACGAACCAGCTTTGTTAGGATTGCAAATTCAAAAAACTTAGGTACCTTGCGTCCATTAAAAAATTTTAGAAAACAAATGTTCACACCGCCTTAATTGGTTTCCTGAAACTATGTTCCCGAATTACTTTTACAAGTTATAAGTATACAGAATCCAAACTGCATTTCTGAGGTTTACCTTAAATATGAAAATACTGAAACATGTGTGATAAGCATAATCTAACTAATTTTACTTAAACTTTAACGACTCATTTATTAGTTTTACCAGAGGCTTTCCTATAATTGGCAATGCATCTCTGAGAACCTGAACAGAAATACCATCTGTGCTACCCTTTCTTTTTATGCTCGTTATTGTTTTCTTAAGATCGATTACAGAAATCTCCTTAAATTTAAAGATGTTAACAGGATCAGGTATGAATGCCTCTTCAAAATCGGTGTTTAGTATATCACTATTTATGTCGACAATACTATTTATGAAGTATTGGTTAAAATTTTCAGCTATCTATTTGGAATCGGTTACTTCTACTCCTTGGAATACAATGTTTTTCGGTGTACATTCTGCTTCCAGCTTTTTAATGATATGTATAATAACTTTCCACATATTTTTTGAATCGCCTTGGCTTTCTTTAATTTTATTTTCATAGTAGCGATTTTTCTTATCTTTAATCAAATTGCTATATTTGTTTCTGATTTCTTTATAATGTTTCTAATCATTTGCATTTGCCGATAATCTAGCCTTTTTGTATAACGTATCCCGATATTTCTGCAATTGTTGTAAATCTGTGGAAAACCATGTGCAAGAATTCTTTACTTGCAAATGCGGTACGTAATCAGGTCAGCTAAGCAATTATGCAAAGACTGCACAATGCCTGCAGCTGCACTGTGTACATTTTTACTCATATCGTAATTATAATTAGCCAATTTATTCAATAAAGCGGTTTGTCAATAGTCATCAAAGAATTTCCTACGCACCGTTTTGAACTCTCTGGTTATGCATTGTTTGCGAAATCTAACCTCTATACCGGAATGGTCAGTGATTTTTGGTGAATCTAGAACATCAACATTTAAATTCGAAATGTTAGTTATTACCAAATCTATTAATGTGTTCGAAGTTTCAGTCACCCTTGTATAATAGCGAACTAATTGTTTCATGCCTAGATGTTGAATTAGATTTGTTAAACGTTTCGCATAGAAACTGTCCTTGGACATGTCAATATTAAAAGCACCTATAATTAAATGTTTGCTGCGGTCTGATACATATTCGTCACACCATTCTTCAAATTTAATTAAAAATTCACCATCGCTTGAGCTCGGAAAATGGTACACTACCGTGTACATGCCTTGATGAAGCCCTTTTGTTATACAGATTGAAAGTAGCCATAAGTTCTTGTTATATGTGATATTCGATATAACCCTAAATTCGATATTGTTTTTCAACACTATAACTACGGCCCCGGTCTTTCGACTTTGGGAATTACACCTTATTGTATTATAGCCTGGAAAATGTATTTCACAGTTCTCTATCTCATCTGTAATGCGAGCTTCACTTAAGAATAGCAACGTTGGGCGCCTTCATAAGATTAAAATTTCCAATTCTTCTATATGTTTTAACATACTTTGAGAATTTTAGAACTTCTTTCGCCTACTATAAAAAATCAATTTTGCTTCTAGCTTGTTCCAATTTACGTTTAAAAACTGCACAGTCGGCACTCCAAGCTGGATGATTTGTGTCTAATTCCATTCTCAATTTTTCCACTGCATGTGTTTACACATTTTAGGTCATTATCTGTCGCTCGACATTCACTCAATAGATGTGACCCTGAACATTTTGGGCAAGCTTTGTTTGACCTGCATTCGCTGGCTTTGTGATTAAATCTACTGCATAGTAAATTCTGCATCCATCCCAACTAATGTTTATTTTTTCTTCTCTCATCATTAACCTGTACGCCATCGCATTAACTTCTGCATACACCGTATAATATATATTCTTCCAGCTTGACTTTTATTTTCTTTAACATGTACTACTTTAAAGTCAGCTTCTTGCACATCTAAATAATTATTTTGACTTCTTATTTTATCTTCTATGGCTTTAAATGACAATTTTTTGCTTAGTCCAACTATTTTGATGCTGAGTAATATTTTTTTCGGAATAGTTACTTCATAATTTTCTCCAAGTTTGCTTGCTACCTTTTCTTGTACTTTGTTTACTGCCTCTCTATTTTTACACTATTACAGTACCACCTTTGCTAACATGTCGAAGTCCTGAAAATTCTAGGTCAGTAGGATCAATGGATTTTTTTATTTCCTTTTGCGTGTCCGTACTTGTTTGTTCCTGATTCTTCGGATTTAGTAATATAACTGGATCGTGTTTCTTAATTTTAAGTTTTTCAGCATAACTTATTTCCGCCGTATTTTGCTTTTCAATTACTTGTTGAATGCTGGTCTGTATTTGTTCGTTGCGCGAATTGATAATGACCCGTAACTCAACTAATTTCTGTGATTGATCCTTCAGTTTCTCGTTTTATTCACTTAATCTTCCAGATACGCTGTTCCAAGCTTCCTTCAATTTCTCTAATACACTCCGTATATTATGATTTTTCTTATCGGCACTGCTCACAAAACCAACCCATTCACTTTTTGCTCTTAATGTACGCATAATCGTCACAGCCAATGTTCACACATTTTGAATGGTAATTTTTTTGTCGCACATGACAGCACATGGCAATATTTTGTCCGTTCTTCTTAGTTCAGAAAAACACTTTCCACAATTTCCCGCCATGGTTTTTTTTTTATTTCCCAATGGGCAATACTTGCCCAAAGATTAACACTGTAGATTTGGACGAGTACTCACACACGTCCGCACCCGGCAACGTTCACACTACTACTCAATCGAATCAGTGACTCAATCGAAGAACGAAGAAAACCCATGCTTTAACAAATATCATACAATGATATTAACTCGTACCTTTGAGGTAATGACAAGTAGGATATGAATAACGCTTCCTAATTACTGTCATAAAGAAACTCTAGAGAGCATTTAATTTTATAACAAATATCACAGATCTTGCAAGAAATGAATTATATCTAACACATACATTGGTATGGAAGCCTCGCTTGCGATACATTGCTTACTTAAAATTAAACAGGAGCTGTGTAACGCGCCTGAGTAAAAAATCCCGAAATTACCACGTTACGTAGTAGTGCTGACTAAATATTTCAGTTCGTGTTATTTGGAACAAGTAACATTGACTGAGTCATTAAAATGTTTTACACCTTCCCAAATATAACCTATTTCCTTATAACCGATGGGTCTTTATTCAGGTACCTGCATATTTTCCACAATCAACTAAATTATATTACTAGCTTGCATAGCAATACTAAATATGTGAAAGGGTGAAGTCCAGGTGGTTACACTTGATACAGTAATATATGAGCGAATAAACTTAATGGATATAAATTCGAAACTCTAAACATGAGGCGAAGCCTTCAAAGTTACGCACTGATGTTATAAGTTCAATTATTTAACTAGTAGAGCACGCTTTACAACTCACATAAGGAAAATACTCGTCGAGCACATCTGAAGCTACGGCTCGGGCACCTGGAAATGTCCGTATTCACCCACGCAGGTCCTGATTAGACGTCTAGAAGAGCTGCTAAACAAAGACCGTTAAAATGGTCTCAAGATATTGCGGTCAGTGCCCAATTGGTAAGTTCTCCAAATGGCTAATATGATGCTACTGCTTTCGGCTATATGTTTCCTCTCCAGAAATACACGATCGCTCAGGAGCAATGAATATGCAAACGGACAGTGACAGGCTTTCTAGCTTAAGACAGGGCGAATAACTAATGTATGTGCAAATAAAGCACAAGCGGAATGTTTCATCGAAACGTACTAGCAACGATACGAGTGAGGTTAAAAGGTAAATACATTAGCAATTAAACTAACTGACTGAAATGTATTTCTACAATACCGAAGATGTTGGGTCCGTTAATAAACAATATCAAATCTAGTTTTTGTCACAAACAAACACGAACTTTATTTAGGCAAGCAATATTTGTAATATTCAACGACATTTTAATTTTTATTAGTTGATAGCGCCAATAATGTTATACCAGACCCGATCGTTAAGTGCCTTATTGGAACAAATCTCAAAAATAGCAAAAATTGAGAAAATTCAATAATATTAATCTCAAGAATTAAAGATTTTAAAATTTTTGTAAATAATAGTTATTGAGATTAGTTTAAAGAAGAATATTCATTTAGTTACCTATTTGTTATTGTTCTTACTAATTTACTACTTTAATAATTTATTTATTTTTAAGTTATTCGTAATTTACCTAACTATTTAAGTAGAATTAAGTTTTGTTAGTAATGTTACAAGTAGCACGCTACATGTTTACACGATCGTAAACTCTGCGAAAGGCAAAGGAAGCCCAGGGAACGCATTTTCTTAAAATATGAGGTGTGCGATTAAAAATGTCGTTTTGAGCCTCACTCCATCGTACGGCACACTAAGAAGAAGAATAAGTTGTACTCGTCTAGCGATTGGCGAAACGGGCCTGGGCCATACCTCTCCTGTAATGTTTGCTCTCATGAGATATAAGCGAAGTCTTATTTTTGTATGTATTTCCTTGTGTTTTAGATTTAAGCAGTGTAATAAAAGTGTGAGTCCGTCCCAGTGCGTACATCGGTTAAATTTGTGTATGCGCCGCGATGAATTCACACCCAATCCTGTTCGCGGGACTAAGAAATATTTCAACTTCGAAGATGATTTCGTTAGCGTTTTCAAGTTCAGTTTTAGCCGCGAGCCTCCATTAGTTTGAGGCGAAATAATTAGAAGCGGCCTAAAAGGTACGTTCATAAACAGCTGCTTTTAAATAGCTAATTGCACTATTACTAATGGAAACAGATTAATGTTACTACTTGGTTGTGGTGGCTGTGTCTGTGTTATTAAATTATCACGATTTCAGAGCTTTAAACAAGGAAAGCTTGTATCTACCCAAATGGTATCAACTATGCATTAAACTTAAATACTTAAACCCGCATATGAATTCCTGTGCATTTGCATACATGCTGCACCAAATTGAAACTTCAAGAATTTTGTCCACCTAGTTAGGAAACGAATCCAGTCCCTATAGATTACACACGCATCTAACCAAGTTAAAGCTAACCCCAGATTTGCATATTTAACGGCATATGCATGTTTAAATCATAAACGAAAATTAATGCCGGCCGATGCGCAAATTAATCTCAACGCAGTTGAGGTGTGGAAATTGGGAAGTTCAGCAAGAGGGAAAAATTTGGTTAATTAAGAGAGCAATTTCATATAAATCCGCCTCCAAGTGGCCGAAAATGAATAATTAAGGCTTGGGCGAAAAGCGATGATTGCGGATTTAGCCTCGTTGTTCATTTCATTTATTAGGCGCTTAAAAAAGGCTTACAGGGAAATAAAGGGAAGCATTTTGCATGTGTTGTTAGCAGATCAGGAGGCGTTCTCCTGAAGCCACTGTGATAATTATTCAGCGGCAAAAGTTAATTATTAATTTTATTAGGAAAACTTTAACAATATTTCAGCGAAGTTGAGAGTTAGTTGGAATTGTATCATCCCGTTTCCGGGGGTTTTCATTACGCAGGGAAAGGGTGGACTGGTAAATGAGATATTTCTCCAATAATAAAATCGAATTAAATATGTCATTAAGGCTATTAGAACGATCTCACTTGCGCTGTTACCACTTGCGACTAATCATTAAACGGTCATTAATCACGCCGGCCGCTGCGTTAAAAATATAATCCCAGTTTCATAATTTCAATCTGCCATTTGCGCCATGCCAGTAACGCCTTGTTAATTGCTGCCTGTGATTTTCCATGAATTTCTAACTAATTTTTTATTAGACGAGCGAGCCGTTTAATGTTTAATAATTTCCGGGGAAATTAAAGTCGTTTAAAAATGGAAAAACCGATATAGAAGGCTTTGAAAGATATGATGTTTAAATAATTAACATGTGATCGTAGGTTTCTATTTCTAGCTCGAAGTTTTAATAGTATATAATTGAAAAATATTTGATTCGACAATTTTTCTAAAAAATGTATTACAATAAAAAATAGTAACAAAAGGGAAAATGAAGTTTTCCATGTATAAATTCTACATTCTGGCACTCAACGGCGGCATAAGCTTGATGGGTTGTATAAATACAACGTTAATTTATTGATGTTTAAAAGAAATAGTAAAATTCAATAGCATTGCTGAAATATTTTTCTGCAAAAACAAATCTGATTTTCATATAACTATTTTCTTAAATGAGCTTCACAGTCAACTGTTGTTATTATGTGCGTTTCCTTAATAATTGAAGTAATCGCAGACACAAATGTTAGCTCTCATTCCTAATTCTTTTTGACGTCGCAAACTATTGTAAGGGTGGAATTGTTTTCTAACACAATGCTGAAACTTAACATGACAATCCACTGTGTTCTGTGTTCGTCCAAAACACTGAGGTTGCCTATAGCCTTAGGGTAAGACCTCACTTGCGTTTTAGTCCCTGAGACCAGGTTGCAAACATGTAAAATTTTGTGTCCAGGCCATATTATAATACTAGCTGGGAACAGCAAATTGATAAAAACGTTTGTAAAAAATTGTACCTAACATATTTTGAAGTAAATAATATGACATCTTAAGAACTTACGACGTAGTTGTGGCTATGGATTGTCTGTTTTAGTTTACAACAGTAGTACAAGTTCGTCTAGGAGTTACAGAACTCAGTGTGTTGTCTTTAATATGGTAAGGTAACCTATGTGACATAGTCTTACGACACGGCGCAGGCTGATGAGTAGATTTGTGAGAGATGTATTCATTTTTCTTCTGTTATGTGTGTGTTACAAGAGTTCCTGTAAGAGTTATAAAATCCACTGCCTTTCATTTAAGACACCAAATGTACCTATGTGACTTATATAGTCTTACGAAGATTTTGTGAGAGTATACATACTTATTTTTCCGTTACTTGTGGATATAATATTTTAAACCATAATACAACTTCGTCTAAGAGTTAAAAAATGTATTGCGTTTCCTTTAATATGTATGTAATATGTTTGAAACAATAATACAAGTTCGTCTGAGAGTTATAGAATCCAGTGTGTTCACTTTAATGTGGCAGGATGACTTATGTGACAGAGTCTTACGACACACGCTGTAGGCCCATTAAAGATTATGTGAGAGATATATTTATTTTTCCGTTATTTGTGTATATAATATTTGAAACAACAATACAACTTGGACTAAGAGTTATAAAATGTATTGCGTTTCCTTTAATATAGCAAGGGTACGTATGTGATTGACAGTCTTACGACACCCACAGCGGGCAGATGAAAATTTTTGAAAGAGATTATCTTTTTTTCCATTATTTAAGTCTCGTCTATGTGGTACACACACATCGCAGGCTGATGGAAGGCTTTGTGAAAGATCTATCTAATTTTTTCGTTATTTGTGTATATAATACTGTGGAAACAATAGTAATAGTTCATCTAAGAGTTATAAAATCCCGTGCGTGTTCTATAAGATATCAATGGTACCTTGATATAGTCTTACGACACCCATAGTGGGTTGATCAAAAGTTTTGAGAGAAAGATTATCTGTTTTTTTGCGTTCCCTGAACGTATGATATGTGTGAAACAATAATAAAATTTGATTTAAGAATTGTAGAACGCACTGTGTTGCCTTTAATATGGCCAGGTGCCAAGTAACCTATAAACATAGTTTTACGGCATACACCGCAGGCCAATGAAAGATTTTGTGAGAGATCTATCTATTTTTCCGTTATGTGTGTATATAATATATTTGAAACGGTAATATTAATTCGTATTAATCCGTATTCGAGGTATAAAATTCAGTGAGTTTCCTTTAACATAACTAGCATACCTATGTGACTGACATAGTCTTACGACATCCACAGCAGACCGATGAAAAGTTTTTAGAGAGAGATTATACCGGGTGTCCATTCTCAAAGTCGAACATAGGCAATTGACATTAGTGCATTCACTCGTTCATAATTGAAATAATTCATTTTTCTGTAGATCATTTTTACAGACGTTGACAGAAAATACCTGATTTACGCCAACTAATTACCATTTTTTTGACAAATACTATCGAACTTGAAAAGCAAGGCATGGCATATTTAAAAATTTCCAACTTTTAAATTAGTATTTTAAAATAAAAATCGCATCTTGAGTATTATTATTGGTATCATTTGATGCGTAATCATTATATCTTTCCATTGATACCATTATCTTCCCTGTAAGTTGAATTGGAGAGCAGGAATGGTCAAAAACGTTCAATACAATGTTAATCGCCTATGTTCGACTTTGAGAACGGACACCCGGTATATTTTCTCCGGTATCTGAGTATACAATATATTTGAAACAAGAATACAAGCTTGCTAAAAGTTATAGAACCCAGTGTGTTTTCTTTAATGTGGTAGGGTAACTTATGTGGATAGTCTTATGACACGTATAGCAGCGTGATGGAAAGTTTAGTGAGAGATGGATCTACGTATATTATTTGTACATTATCTGTGTATATAATATGTTTGAAGCAAGAATAAAGCTAGTCTCAAAGGTATGCAATTCAATGTCTTTCCGTTAAGATAACAAGTTTACCTACGTGACAGTAATTAGATGATGAAAATGTTATTTTTTCCGTTAGCTGTGTATACAGGATGTTTAAAAAATACATTCGAATATTGTATCCACTTATAGATCTTATCAATACAAACAAAAAAGTCCTAATGAACATGGGTCCGGAAACGCTTCGTTTTCGAGATACAGGGTCCACGATTTTTTTTGTAATTTATATATATTTTTTTAATAAAGCAACTAAAAATGCAACTTTTTTGTCTTCTGAGATTTTTTCTATCTCGCTTCGTTTTCAAGAAAAAATTGAAGCCCATATTTTTGCTCGTCCCTGAACCTGTTAAGACAAAAACTAAAATGCTTCAATATCTAAAAACCCCTTAGCCGATTTTAGTGAAACTTTGAAGGTTTACTGCTTTATTTTATTAATGATCATGTTTTGGCACACTTAGATTTAAATGATTTATTCCAAAGGCGGCTGATATTTTTAACTTTAACACCTTGTATCTTAGAAACAAAGCATTTTCGGGACCATATTTATTAGAACTTTTTTGTTTGTGTTGATGAAATCTATAAGTGGGTAAAATATACGAACGTATTTTTTAAACACCCTGTATAGTGTATGCTGACTTTACAGAACTAGTCTTTCTTACATTTTTATATTAGTTTTGGCACATACTTGTTTTGAAAATAGAATATAACTAACTAATAAATGTTAAAACTGTAAGCCAATTTTAAACAGTCTGCAATTATGCATTCAAACACACCAAATATAGCCCTTTTATCTTGTAGGCTCCAGCAAGTGCAAACAAAGCCAATAATTGCCGATTCAAAATTTCCGTTGCAATTACCAACACCATTATTGCGGAAAAACGCTCCCGCCGAAATGGTAAAGTTGAGCTTAATCCCCGGAACATTCCATACAAAGGCAACAACACGCCGGATTTGCAACACACAACATTAATGAAGTTAAAGCTTTAGAGTGGTTCATTACTCTTTCAGGGTGCTTAGCACTTCGGATGAAAATAGCCCCAGCCCTTCTGACGTTAATCTTATCTTAAATTGCAATATATTTAATTGGGACGTCTTGAGTGACAATTTCAAATTATCGCAATATTTGATTATTGTGTCTTCATTATCAGCAGTTCCTTGCAGACTAATATTCTCCACTAGCCGAATTTTCTTCCCAAGGCGCGGCATATTGCCAGTCAAATGAGATTATTAAGACAGCAATAATATGGCAGATGGTTGATAATTTAAAATATTTCACGGCTGAATTAGCGAAGACCGAGGTATGTTTCTACTAATTTTGCGTTTCAAAGGTCACGTAGTTTATATTTCCACTTTAGCTTTAAAGTAATTTAAATTTTTACAGTGATTTTTGAAACTACTTATTTAAAAAAATGTAGATTGCAATAGTCCCTTCCATAGTCAATAATTGTCAGAAAGAATTGATAATCGCGATGATTCGATAAATTTGAGCCCACTTCACTGTAACTTAATGCGAAACCTTTTATCACGAAACGCTTGTAGAAAGTTTAAACACCCACCCTTCTAGTATAGTGCTTTTATTTGAACGATTACTTTTGCATTAGGAAGCTCTAAGGTTACCTATCATTGTTTTAACCACTCTCTTACAAATTGACTGTTGTAACCCTTTCGCTACCATACAAAACGGTTTTGCAACGTACTTCCGCCATTTCTGCTTTTGCTGCAATCACAATAAGGCACTGAAATGACTCCGTCGTTATTTGCTTCCGGCAATAGATAACATTTGTCCCATTCGAGGAAATTTCTATTTCTTATCGGTTCTCAGAGGGTTTTTATATGTCCCAGGCGCCGTACCTTTAAGCGTTCAAGGTGGTTTGCCTAATTATCAACTTAACTTCGGCAGTAATATATTGATTTAAAAATTCGCAATTGTGAATTATAAAGTTTTAAGAACCGAATAAGACGAATTACAAAGAAAGTCTCAAAGTTTGGCTGGAACAATATACACGTTGGATAATGGCTTGTGGACAGGAATGCTTGAATACCTGAGAAAATAACTTCCAGCAAGTTTGATGTGCAAGAATTTGCCGAAGTATTGCGTTAGAAGACTCGCTCGTGCAATGACCAAAATAGCCTGGACCCCGAGAGAAAGATCAATGCGTAGTATTGCTATCTAACGATAATGTCCCGTCCCCTAGCGATACTTATCTCGATAAATTTACCTGTAATTTACTCTATATATCACCGAAAATGAAAATGATTGTTGGTAAATTAAACAATAATGAATGTATGTTATTACGGCCCCACTTCTTATGGCCTACTTCCGCAAATAACTGAAAAGTAATACAGGGAACTAATAGTTACAGGCCCTTATTGTGTGTTGCGCTTGGATTAACCGCTAGGGTTTATCGGCAGCGCATATTTGCCCAGTCATTTTGGTGCGGTCAATATTATAATAATACAATTTATCACCAAAAATACAACAGTTTGTTTATATAATTATCTTATTTAGTGTAAAGCTATAGCCACTTGAAAACTACGCAGACCAATAGCGATATTTCCTAAGTTAATGCCATTACTGCCATGTGCTCTCGTTGAAAACACGAACTTTGAGGGAGAAATTCTGTAGTCTTCTCTGAATATCTTCAGCCTCATTATCACATGCATTTTATCCGTTATATAACCGGTTTCCCACTCCTACAGTAGTCTTTCTCTGTTTTTTTCAGTTTCCGACTTCCGGACCTTGTGCTTCTAAACCACCAATTATTTATTTTGCCCATGATCTAAAGAGACGTCGCTTTTATTCTTCTCGGGGGCTCAGTGATTATATCTTGCCCATTAATCATATAATTATGTATCCTGTCCTGAATATCGTCAACATCATCATCATCATCATGGGTTTTATCCGTTTTGCAACTGGTTCTTCAGTTCTAAAGTCGTGTTTCTCTGCTTTTTGAGTCTAACTTCCAATCCTCGTGTTACCATATCGCAAATGTTTATTTTGTTTATAATCTAAGCGAATGTCCCTTTTTATTGTTGTCGGAGGTCTCAGTGATTGCATGTTGTACATCCATGAGATCATTCCGTACTCTTTTTTGAATGTAATCATCATTACCATGAGTTTTATCTTAGTAGCAACTGGTTCCCCAATTGTAAAGTTATTTTTCTCAATATCTAACTTCCAGGCTTCGTTCTTCCACCAATTATTTATTTTCCTGATGATCTAAGCGGATGTCCCTTTTAGTTCTTCCAGAGAAACTTCCTGCTTGTATGTTGCACACCGATCAAAGTAATTCTGTAGCCTGTTCTGAACATCATCGCCATCATCTATTTTGAAACTGCTTCTCCACTCAAAAAGTCATCTTTCTCTGCTATTTATTGACTCTCCTCATAGTCTAAGCTGACGTCCCAATTCGTTCTTCCCGTAGGACTCCATGACTGTATCTTGCACATCCATCACATTGGTTTTGTAGCCTGTTCTCAATATCATCACCATCACCAACATCACCACAGGTTTTTCCATTTTCAAACTGGTGCCCCACTTCTAAAATAATTTTTCTTGTTTTTCCATCTTCCAACTTCCAGACCTCGTGTTTTCATGTCACTAATTATTTATTTTACTCATGATCGAAGTGGACGTCCCTTTTCATTCTTCTTGAGGGAATTCACGATTGTATGTTGCACATTCATCAGAGTGATCCTGTAGCTTGTTCTGAATATAATTGTCATCATCGTAGGCTTTTCTAGTTTTGTAACTGGTTCACCACCCCTAAAAACATTTTTCTTTACTGAGGTTTCCAACTTTCAGACCTTATACTTCCATATCACCAACGATCTCTTTTTCCCATTATGTTAGTGGACGTCCGTTTCCGTTCCTCATGGGAGACTTTATGATTGCTGCATGTGTTACATATCCATCCTGCTCCCATCAAATAGATTCTGTAGTCTGTTCTCAATATCATCGCCATCATCAACATCACCGCAGGTTTATTTATTTTCAAACTGGTTCCCAACTTATAAAGTTAGTTTCCTTTGTTTTTCCAATTTCCAACTTCCATATGTCGTGTTTCTATATTACCAATTATTTATTTTTGCCATGATCTAAGCGGACGTCTCTTTTGATTCTTTCTGGAGGAAGGAAAGACATAAAAAATGGGAGAGAGCTTGCTTAAACATAGAACAGAAACTAAGGGGAGCTAAAAGCACAGAAACTTGGCACACAATGAAATCATTAAAAACTAACAACAACCAAAAGAACACGGATGACATATCCAGGAATAACAATAGCAAGAATACTACCGAAAGCATTTGAAGGAGGATCAACCGAGGTTCATATTGTCACACAAAGAGGACGATAATACAGACCAAGAAGATGAGGCACACCTGATAGAAGTTACTTTAAGAAAAATAAAAGCCGTAGTGAAAAGCCTTACAAACAACAGATCCCCCAGACCCTGGGTATAACCCCCGAACTGATTAAATATGACCTCGAAAAATTGCATCGCATGATACAATTACTGTTGAAAGAGCAATCAATGGAGAAAAGAAACCAATCGAGTGGACAAAAGCCTATCTAACATCAATGTTTAAAAAAGGTGAACGGAAGAAGTACGAAAATTACAGAGGCATCAGCCTCATTTCAACTATGGGTAGAGTATACGGAAAACTGATCCAAACAAAACCGGACGATAATATAAAAGCCAAACTAGGAGAAGACCAAGCGGGATTCACGGCAGGAAGATCCTGTCTGGACCATACATACACAGCACAACAACTGATAGCGAAAAAATTAGTTAAGAACAGGCCAGTCTACTTAGCCTTCATCGACCTTATGAAGGCATATAACTGCATCCCAAGGGAGAAACTCTGAAAGTCGATGCAAGGAATGCAAATTCCAAGCAACCGAATACAAGCAACCAAACATTTATATGAAGACAACTCGGTGGCAGTAAAAATAAATAATGAAGTCGAACAGAACTTCAAAACAACAAAGGGGCATTTG
This sequence comes from Agriotes lineatus, assembly GCA_940337035.1. Taxonomy (NCBI): domain Eukaryota; kingdom Metazoa; phylum Arthropoda; class Insecta; order Coleoptera; family Elateridae; genus Agriotes; species Agriotes lineatus. The sequence continues at coordinate 28,770 of CALNHX010006987.1, forward strand.
CAAGGCTGTTCCACATTTACCACATTGTTCAAAATATTGCCTTGAAAACGGAAGTGCGACGGCATGAGTATACCCATTAAATTTCGCTGACGACCAGGTGGTAATGGCATATGGCCCGTAAACTCACAGAAGAATACCCGAAAAACGGTCGGGAAATCAACTACACCAAGACAAAGTATAGGGCAGCAGGATGGGATGACACCCCGGAGCTGGATGTTGCAGAAACTCAAAAAATTAAGGGCACCACGACGTTCAAATATCTTGGCTCCACTATTTCCAAAGATGATACAACAACGGAAGATATAAAGGACAGATAGGTCAAACCAGCCACTGCATAAGACAATTACGACAATCACGAAGACCACAAAAAAAAACAAATTTCCAACAAATTAGTTTGAAGTATTATGATAAACGGAGCCTAGAACTGAATAATAATAAAAAAAAAGATTAGAGCAGAATTACAGCCACCGAAATGCAGTACCGAAAAAGGTGCAACAGGGTTACGAGAGTAGATCGAATCCGGAACGAGGATATAAGAAAAAGAAGAATGTCAGTAGAGCAAGAGGTGGTTACTTACAGCGAAGAAAATTTTCTCTTTTGGTATGGTAATTTCAGTAAGGCACCACCTGACAGATGCATAACCGGAGTTACGGACTGGAGTCCCTTAGGAAGGTGAAAACGAAGAAGACTCAGAAGATCACTACGGGATGAAGTGGATCAGGCAATAGAGAGGAGAAATCTCGAAGAGGGAAGCTGGAACAACAGAGAGGAGTGGAGAAGCCGGTTGAGGAGAGCCGGTAGCGACAGGTGTAAACATCCTGTATTCTGTTCTGAATATAATTATCATCATCACCATATGCTTTACCCGTTTTGTAACTGGTTCCCCACTCCTACAGGCATCTTTCTCTATTGAAGTTTTCAACTTTCAGATTTTATATTTCCATATTACCAATCATTTCGTTTCCTCATTATCTAAGCGGACGTCTATTTTCGGTCCTCATTCGGGCTCCATGATTGCATGTTGCATGTACATCCTGCTTCCATTAAATAAATTCTGTACCCTGTTTTGAAGTCTTCATAATTGTTTTCTGTTATGCTGGTTTACAAATTTACATTTGTTGGCTGGGATTCAATAATATATTGCTGTGATATCAAATATGACTTCGATTTCTTTCTATCACATCTAGATACATCACAATTGATATAATATGATTACACTTTTATATATCAAAAAATTGCGTAAATACTCACATGAATTAACTAAAATTTTAAAACTTTCCTTAATCAGACCTTCATCTCTGTTGAAATCGTTTTTCTTTTATGTACAGCGCCAGGTTTCTCTCTTTTTAAATACCAGCTGTAGTAAGCCATCCTGCTGGTATTCTACCTTTCCTGGTACCTTTTATGTCTTGATGGAATATCGTTCCGTGTTCTTTGTTCATTTGCCCAAGATTGATGGGAAAAAATCAAGATGGGTATACAAAAAGTGAATTCTCATGTTCGTATTGCAGCCTATATACGAAGCTTTTCGAACCTATTTTGAACAATTTTCTCATAATACCTACTTGATTTTTTATTTCCTAAGAGTTTTTCATTACACTTTTCAACGTCTGTTAAAGTAGTTTTGAATTTACCGTCGTTCTAATTTAGGGACCAAGGAAAATCCTTAAGTTTGCGTGAAGAACAAAACAACCATATATGTACAAAATATGTCGGGGCTGTTCATGCACTTTCTGGTTGCCATACTAAAATAAAACTAACACACAATGAGAGCTCATGACGGTCTTTACAGGAGTACTCCAATCGTGTAAGAAAGGTGCCAGTTATATAGGCTCCGTGGTTCAGTGGGCTGTGCAATCAAGTCACTGCATGCTCAGACAAGTTTAAAGAGGCACATATTTAATAATTAATTACAAATTTAGGGGTATAAAACGAGCACTAAACCATTTCAGAAACTATGGTTATGTACACATTTGCGTATAAGACTTTGTAATATTTTGTTAATGAATTGAGGAAAATCTTATATGATAGATTACAAACGGACTTCCTATTAGTAATCAGTAGATACACGTACATAAACAACTGACACATACTGTTAATCAAACCCCAGATACACTCTAAACCAGTGTTATTTGTCTTAAGTGAAAAGATGATCAAGGGTGGGATCTATACTTTCTAAAACAGTTTTATAGTATATACTACGGTTTCATTAATTACTGTAAATTTTAAGTCAACGTATGATCTATATTTAGTAATCCTATATCTCAACTTCTTGGTATTGTTGCTTTAAGCCATATTTCTTTATTAGTTGTTTTATAATTATTTTCGTGCATAGTTCAGCATTTCTGTTGTAATTAAATCTTTTCCTTCTTCCATATCTAAGGCTTCGCCGATTTTTGAGGTAGCACAGTACGCTTGCAGGCTATTAGACGACCCGGATGTACACCAATCTGAGGGCAGACGCTACGCAAACCGCTCGCTTGTGACTTTAAAGGAGCCTGCTTAAAGCCTCGCTCTGGTAAAAGGTCAGCAAGCTTTCTGTGGGAGCATCTCGTCAACGATCCTCACTGTAAGCTGAAGTGTGTGTGCATATTATGCATTTCGACTGATTTCGTCTTATTATATATGTCCTGCTATATTGTTTTTGTGCTAACGGCTTTGCCAAAGTTTTTCCCTAAATACAGTCCTGTAATAAGACGTCTGGACTCTATCACCCTCCCGAGGCCTGGAAGAAATTTCTTCCATCTTTTTAAACCTTCGTTTTTTCTTCTCCAACCTTGCAAACATAACGTTGGCTTAGCCGCGAACTGTTTTGACAACTTTAAAAGTCCACATCACTTCAGAAAGCTTCATTTCTGTACTAAAAGTTCTGCTTTTCATTGTTTCAATTCAGCGGAGTTAGGAAAGGGATTAGGTAAAACTGAAGAACACATGTTTGTTGAAGTTCTAAAAACGTCATTTATTGGAAATTTCTGGTTTACTTATTAAACGCCTAATGACACAGATTGTGATTTCTAAAGCTTGGACTTGCACTTTCGTATCGATTATATCAAATTGAATTGTAATCAAGCTTCCGAAACATGTGTTTCAATTTATCAATCAACCTGAAACATATTTAGAAAAGTTTTTTAATTCGTCGAGCAAAGCACATGACCAGATAAATGAAAAGGCCCAGAATATGTTTAATAAAACTTTGTATCGGGTGCTTATAACATAAACCATACGAGATTAATCACCATGACCCTCATAGTATCGTACAATACACCCCTTCTCACAACAATATAATTTGCATTGTTTAATTTCTAAAGCAATCAAGTTCTAAAATTAGTGTGAATGCAAACTAGAGGCGCGAACAGCTCTGCATATTTATGAATTTCGGAAGCTTACAACAACATGTAATTTAGCCGTTTCCTAATTTACGAGCATGCGAAGCTTTAATCATATGTGTACGAACGAATGCGTGCTTGTTGGAATTAGCGGGAGAATGTACACACTTTAAAGCTGCGAATTATTCGAAAATTGGAATATTTCTGACACGGGCGAACAAATGTCTGGAAATCGCTTGCTCCATAAATTCGACCCATTAATCCATTACACCGGAGAACAAACACGGCAAGATTCGCAGATAGCAAGGCTAACGCATCGATTTGCCATTCTATTAGCATAACTGTGCCAGCCTAGAAAACGAAATAATTAATTGTGGCCCAGGAGCGTCTTAAATTACATAGCTCCGTGAATGGGAAACTCGAATCCTGAAATGTACGCAAACAATGCGAGTAAGCGTGCACAAGCATGCGTTTTCGGCCTGTCGCTATCGCGTATTTTTATGAAATTTCTGGCGATAGCATCGAGGAACCTATTTATAGACTTCTTGCATACTGAAGCCAACTGGCAGAATGCGAAAAGCAAATGCTGCAGAGTATCTGCAGGTTGTTATAAGAGCACTTCTTAATTAACGCTTGTCTTAGTAAATCCTTGAGATAAGCAACATAAAGCGCTTGATATAAAAAAGCTCTTGAGAAGGTCGTTGCAGGAAATATAGGCGAGAGCATGGGATCGATACGGGGATTATGTATAAGGACGTAATGGAATTTAGAAAATGGGCGAGTTTAAATCCGCTCGGCGTTTTTGGATAATGAATTCGGGTTTGCCTTAGTATAATGCCAAATAAGCTTAAGTGCTGCTACATTATATAATCGACAAGTTCTGCCGAACTTCCTCGTTAGATAATTTGGTTTTATAGCTATTTATAGTCTGATAGAAGAATTCAAATGTACCCTTGAATAAGATGATTACTTCTACCATATCCATTTATCGTAATACCTCACCCATTTCTTATAACGTTTATAAATATTAGTGGCAAGGAGTAGCGAACATACATTCAATAACTGCCTGCAATAATCAAAATGGTTTTATAGAAATACAATCATTTTATTGAAAATCTAAGACAAGAATTTACACCCCGGAGAATGCTCAAATTCTCACATTCAGTGAAAAACCCACCCTTCTGGAAATCCTCTCACCAAAACACTTCTAGAAATATCTCTAAAGTGTTTGTTTTTATCAAATAATATAGAAGCTAAAAAAATCTATCAGTCAACCTTTATCAAACTTGTGTTATTCATATTTCATTATTTATAACTTAGTTACGAGTTACGATTTCCGTACGTTTGCTGTCACACGTTTCTCTGTCCTCTTCGTTGAGCAAAGTAAGAGAATTGATATTTATCAATGTCTTGCCTATGTTAGAGAAAACATTAACGCTTTGCCTAAATGCGGGAACATAAATTTTTATACAACCAGGACGGCCAACAACATCTATTTGCCGTATCACCGTCTTAATCAGACAAGCAAAGCACCAGTATCCAATACGGTATATGTATATACGTCAAATAGAAATAAAAAAATTTATTTTATTTATTTTAGAATGACATTTAACTCTTTATTTGATCAATATATACGTAGTATGATGTAAACGCTTGCATAAAAAATGTTATGTTAATAAGTTAATAACTGATATCTAAAAGGATACAATTTTCAGTCCAATGGAAAAAACTATAGAAGTATGTGAATTATTCAAAATAGTGGAAGAATGAACCAGCTGAACATACAATTGGCACAATTTTGTAAACATTTTTCAACCTTGCGTAATATGTGGTATATAGAAAGGTTGACATTATATTCGTTAGCTTGCAAGTTAATGAAGCATTTAATGGTTCGCAGGACAATTCTTCCTGTTAAACAACTTTTATACCGATAGCATTCCATAACAACAGTTTGAGTTGTGAATAATACATTTTACTGCAAAACACAATAACAATGTTAACAAATAAGTCGTAACTTCTATATGGTTGCCATCCAGTTGGGTTGCTGAGTAATCACATAAATATAATATCTTTCGAAACTTTCCCTCGCACTATACAACGGTGGGGGAACGCTATATTTGGAGAATCCATTTTAGTGACACTCACACTGGTAAAGGATAAGTTGCAATTTCCACATACTGCTGACCGATAACAGTTGGGTACTCAATCACATAAAAAGAATATTCTAAACATTCCTCCACACTATGTAACGACAAGGGAACACTATATTCGGATAATCCATTTTAGTGATACTCTGGTAAAGAATAAGTTACAATTTCCACATACTGCTGAATGACAACAGTTGAGTACTCAATCACATGAAAATGGTATTCCAAACATTCCTTCACACTATACAACGACAAGGGAACCCTATATTCGGATAATCCATTTTAGTGACACTCACACTGGTAAAGGATACGTTGCAATTTCCACATATGACTGATAACAGTTGGGTACTCAGTCACATGAAAATGGCATTCGAAACAATCCTTCACACTATACAACGACAAGGGAAGACTATATTCGGATAATCCGTTTTAGTGACACACACTGGTACAGGATAAGTTGCAATTTCCACATACTCATGAATGACAACAGTTGGGCACTCAATCACATAAAAATAATATTCGAAACATTCCTTCACACTATACAACGACATGGGAACACTATATTCGGAGAATTCATTTTAGTGACACCCACAGTGGTAAAGGATAAGTTGCAATTTCCACATACTGCTGAATGACAACAGTTGAGCACTCCATCTCATAAAAATGATATTCGAAACGTTCATTCACACTATACAACGATAATGGAACACTATATTTAGAGAATTCATTTTAGTGACACCCACAGTGGTAAAGGATAAGTTGCAATTTCCACATACTGCTGAATGACAACAGTTGAGTACTCAATCACATGAAAATGGTATTGGAAACATTTCTTCACACTATACAACGACAAGGGAACACTATATTCGGATAATCCATTTTAGTGACACACTGGTAAAGAATAAGTTGCAATTTCCACATACTGCTGAATAACAACAGTTGGGTACTCAATCACATGAAAATGGTATTCGAAACGTTCCTTCACACTATACAACGACAAGGAAACACTATATTCAGAGAATTCATTTTAGTGACACCCACAGTGGCAAAGGATAAGTTGCAATTTCCACATACTGTTGAATGACAACAGTTGGGCACTTAATCACATACAAATGATATTCGAAAAATTCCTCCACACTATACAACGATAAGGGAACACTATATTCGGATAATCCATTTTAGTGACACACTGGTAAAGAATAAGTTGCAATTTCCACATACCGCTGAATGACAACAGTTGGGTACTCAATCACATCAAAATGGTATTCGAAACGCTTCTTCACACTATACAATGACAAGGGAACACTATATTCAGAGAATTCATTTTAGTGACACCCACAGTGGTAAAGGATAAGTTGCAATTTCCACATACTGCTGAATGACAATAGTTGGGCACTCAATCACATACAAATGATATTCGAAACATTCCTTTACACTATACAACGATAAGGGAACACTATATTCGGATAATCCATTTTAGTAACACACTGGTAAAGAATAAGTTTCAATTTCCACATACTGCTGAATGACAACAGTTGGGTACTCAATCACATGAAAATGGTATTCGAAACATTTCTTCACACTATACAACGACAAGGGAGCACTATATTCAGATAATCCATTTTAGTGACACACTGGTAAAGAATAAGTTGCAATTGCCACATACTGCTGAATGACAACAGTTGGGTACCCAATCACATGAAAATGGTATTCGAAATATTCCTTCACACTATACAACGACAAGGGAACACTATATTCGGACAATCCATTTGAGTGACACTCACACTGATAAAGGATAAGTTGAAATTTCCACATACTGCTGAATGACAACAGTTGAGTACTCAATCACATGAAAATGGTATTCGAAACATTCCTTTACACTATACAACGACAAGGGAACACTATATTCGGATAATCTATTTTAGTGACACTCACACTGGTAAAGGATACGTTGCAATTTTCACATACTGCTGACTGATAACAGTTGGGTACTCAATCACATAAAAATAATATTCGAAACATTCCTTCACACTATACAACGACATGGGAACACTATATTCGGAGAATTCATTTTAGTGACACCCACAGTGGTAAAGGATAAGTTGCAATTTCCACGTACTGCTGAATGACAACAGTTGAGCACTCCATCTCATAAAAATGATATTCGAAACGTTCATTCACACTATACAACGACAATGGAACACTATATTTAGAGAATTCATTTTAGTGACACCCACAGTGGTAAAGGATAAGTTGCAATTTCCACATACTGCTGAATGACAACAGTTGAGTACTCAATCACATGAAAATGGTATTGGAAACATTTCTTCACACTATACAACGACAAGGGAACACTATATTCGGATAATCCATTTTAGTGACACACTGGTAAAGAATAAGTTGCAATTTCCACATACTGCTGAATAACAACAGTTGGGTACTCAATCACATGAAAATGGTATTCGAAACGTTCCTTCACACTATACAACGACAAGGAAACACTATATTCAGAGAATTCATTTTAGTGACACCCACAGTGGCAAAGGATAAGTTGCAATTTCCACATACTGTTGAATGACAACAGTTGGGCACTTAATCACATACAAATGATATTCGAAAAATTCCTCCACACTATACAACGATAAGGGAACACTATATTCGGATAATCCATTTTAGTGACACACTGGTAAAGAATAAGTTGCAATTTCCACATACCGCTGAATGACAACAGTTGGGTACTCAATCACATCAAAATGGTATTCGAAACGCTTCTTCACACTATACAATGACAAGGGAACACTATATTCAGAGAATTCATTTTAGTGACACCCATAGTGGTAAAGGATAAGTTGCAATTTCCACATACTGCTGAATGACAATAGTTGGGCACTCAATCACATACAAATGATATTCGAAACATTCCTTTACACTATACAACGATAAGGGAACACTATATTCGGATAATCCATTTTAGTAACACACTGGTAAAGAATAAGTTTCAATTTCCACATACTGCTGAATGACAACAGTTGGGTACTCAATCACATGAAAATGGTATTCGAAACATTTCTTCACACTATACAACGACAAGGGAGCACTATATTCAGATAATCCATTTTAGTGACACACTGGTAAAGAATAAGTTGCAATTGCCACATACTGCTGAATGACAACAGTTGGGTACCCAATCACATGAAAATGGTATTCGAAATATTCCTTCACACTATACAACGACAAGGGAACACTATATTCGGACAATCCATTTGAGTGACACTCACACTGATAAAGGATAAGTTGAAATTTCCACATACTGCTGAATGACAACAGTTGAGTACTCAATCACATGAAAATGGTATTCGAAACATTCCTTTACACTATACAACGACAAGGGAACACTATATTCGGATAATCTATTTTAGTGACACTCACACTGGTAAAGGATACGTTGCAATTTTCACATACTGCTGACTGATAACAGTTGGGTACTCAATCACATAAAAATAATATTCGAAACATTCCTCCACACTATATAACGACTAGGGAACACTATATTCGGATAATCCATTTTAGTGACACACTGGTAAAGGATAGGATGCAATTTCCACATACTGCTGAATGACAACAGTTGGGTACTCAATCACATGAAAATGGTATTCGAAACATTCCTTCACACTATACAACGACAAGGGAACACTATATTCAGAGAATTCATTTTAGTGACACGCACAGTGGTAAAGGATAAGTTGCAATTTCCACATACTGCTGAATGACAACAGTTGGGTACTCAATCACATAAAAATGATATTCGAAACATTCCTTCACACTATACAACGATAAGGGAACACTATATTCGGATAATCCATTTTAAAGCGTGGTAAAGGATAAGTTGCAATTTCAATCACATAAAAATAATACCACTCGAAACACTCCTCCACACTATACAAGCATTACGTTAGGAGAAATTATTTTACTGATATTCATGGTGTTATAGAATAAGTTGTATTTTCCACATAGTGCTGTTTGACAATAGTTGGGTTTATGACTATTCACTCACAAAGAAATAATATTACTGGAAACTCTCCTTCACATTATACAACGACGGGGGAGTACTATATTAGAAGAATCTATTTTACTGACATTCATACTGATATAGAATAAGTCGTAGCTTATAGATATTGCTGGCTGACAACAACTGAGATTATAGCTAATGAATCACAGAAAAATAATATAATAGGTAGCGGGAAGCGTTATATTAGAACAAAGTTCACAGGGTGTTTGGAAACGAAATTGTATGTCTGTATTACGTATTAGCAATCAGTCAAGAACAATTAGTAGCATTGAAAAATATCACTCAATTGTAAGTTAGATAATCTTTTATGTAAGAGAACTATCAATTGATTGTTTTAGGCAAGTTTGTAGTTAGTTTAGTTTATTTCTACAACATGTATTTATTGTTCATAAGCAACAGGTCGTAAATATGCAATAAATATAATACAGGTAAGTAAATTGATAATTTTGCTATTTCTCATATTTTTAATAAGTAGCATAAATTAAATGCTACAGTAAGCTGTTGTTGATGCCTGCAATAATACGAGTACAGATAAGTGCTGATCACTCAGGATTTTTATATTTAATAGAAATAAATAATTGCCAATTCACGTTTATGCAACCATGTTTATAATCATATACTTCTTTCTTTTTTGCTAACATTTCTACGGTTAATTGAATAGTTTACCAGTTTATACAAATCAAATTTATAAGCGTGGGTTGTTGCAGGATATTTATCAGTCTTCCTTAAGAGCCCTTGCGGTTTCTGAGTTTTCCTGATTACCAGCTAGAGGAGGTATAAACCACTAACGCCGGTAATTTCAGTTTTATGAGGGCTCTTTATCTTTTTTGTTTGCAAAAACTTATTTGCAATTAAATTATTGCCCAAACCGCTGCTCGCATAAATCCGCAAATTCGCCATTTTTCAACCCAAGGCTGCCTGCGACTAATGCTGCGCAGAGCCCTGTGACCCTTATAATTTTAAAGATAAACGAAAGAAGCTAGTTAAGCCTTTGCGCCAGAGCTTTAAAATTTAGACGTAACGTCGCTTAACGGCTCAAGATAATATTTCATTTTATAATTATTATTGCGGACGCCCCGTTTTTCGCCGCAGCGAATTTAAACAAGAGCAATTTTTGTCGGCGCCCTGTCAGGGCCCCATCTGTTTGCGGTTTAGCCTGCGGATGATACATGTAGTACATAATGCGATTACGAGGGATTTGGGCACGGCATTATTAATATTGAGAGCAAGAGCGTCCCATCACACGCCAAATTTCCGGAAGCTGCTGGAGCGCCAAGACATCTTGAGGAGACCATAAATTCCAGTTTTAATTCGACGAGCAATTTATTTCTCCCTCCTGCGCACTTATCTGTAACATAATAACCGTGGCAAACATTTTTCAGCCGAAGCCTACGCCCTTCCTTTCAAAATTTCACCCGGCGGTGCTTGCATGATATATCAAACATGTTCAACCAAAACAAGATCTGCTATGCTTCTCCGACTCTGTTTTTATCAGAGCAGGAACTGTCAGTGCAAAGTTTCTGCACCACGGAGCTGTGGAAAATGTGGGATTTAGCTCTTGCCTTAATGTACCCCCAGTTTTCATTGTGAATTGTGTAGTTGCAAAGAGTGCCAGCTTTTATCATTATGAATGGATGTATATAAATAAATGAATTTCGCAGTGGATAACTGAATGGTAAAGAGCTAAACTGGCGAGTTCTATCCTAGGCGGTATCACGCGACGAAAAAACTTAGTGATTTAATTCGATATTGGTAACATGGTAACCATGAGATCATAATACCTAGTAATCATGTCAGAGCAATTGGAATGTTAGCGAATGTGGGTGATATGATGACAAAAAAATGTATACTAGGTAGCAGTACATACCATGTCTCCATTAAATCTAAATGAAACTGAATCATTTTCATTGATATGAGAATGGAAAGGTGCTACTTCCTCCTCACTATTTTATGGATATGAAGCTAAAGTGTTGAAGAACTCCGTTAGAAATGGCATCACAAATATGTGGCTTTCTGATTTTTTCTCAAAGAAATTGTCTTTATAGTTGAAATTAACAGTGCAAACATGAAAATCAAGAAAATTGAGTATATGTATGTCCTAACAAGCGTTTAACAGTGGCTTAATTGAAAAGAAAATAATATCGATGTTACTGGCTTGATGTTATCCCAGCATAAGTGGATCGGTGATATGAACACTAGTAAAGTGGAAAGACCTTAGCTTTACCACCAGAAGATTTCAAGAGATCAAGGGACTATCTAGACTGAAGAATCTGGAATATTTAGAAAAGATAACTAACACATTTAACAAACAAACTATATATGGAAAGACCAGAGAAGATAAAGGGCGAAGACACTCAAAAAATATAGTTGAATTAGCTAAACGAAATTATCCACGTAGTAATATTAAAGGTAAACAACATATTATAGATAGGAATGTCTACAATTCAATTTTGTATGCGACTAAACAGTTTCTTCCTCTACAAGGTTTCTACGGTTTATGGCAAAGCTACTGAATATGATCTGGAAATGTGGGTCTTATAAACATTTGTTTTTCATATGTAGCAAGCATTAGAAGATCAAAATCATCCTCCAAGAAGTCATAGACTCTGAAGGGCATAATATAGCCACAATTCATCATCAGATGAGTACAGTCTCTGAGCGACGGCTGTGTACGAGAATGGTGCAGAAAATGTTGAAAACCAACGTGAACGGTTGTTGAGTGACCAGAAAGCAACCTTGTTTGAGAAGAGCATATAGAAAGTTCGCACCGCGGTCTCATAAGCGTCTTAATCGAAATGGTGATTACGTAAAAATGTAGCTGAGAAATGTATCTGCATTTTCTATGCAATAAATATTTTATATTCATTCTGTTTTTTATTTCTACTAAATCAGAGGTTGAAAATAAAGTAATATCGTATTTAGAGTTATATATCCAGTAGACTTCCTATCTAAGAAATAAGAAATGGCCAGGCAATGTGTTATACCACAGAGATGCATGTAGAAATCAAGGTACTAAACGATGTGTTCTTACACATAAAACATCCAGAAAGAAGAAACATTAGCAAGTCATAGTAATTCGTTAAAAAATAAGAACAATGCATATATATCCAGTAAGATCACTTGTGCAACAAATAGAAAGTTTGTTTCTTGAGTCGTTTTCCAGTTCTCATTATGTTATACCTCAAGATGCGTGTAGACGTCGAGAGGCCAAACAACGTATAAGAGGAGATGAAAAGTAGAGAACGAGGCATGCAAAGAACGCTTGCAAGAACGAAGCCAGAGAGAAAAAGCATTAAAAAATCAAAGTCATTCAGCAAAAAGATAAGAACAGTATATCCAGAGTTGTGTACCCAGTAGACCACTTGTCCAAGAATTAGTAAATCCCCATCGACAATTTGTTTCTTGAATCGTTTCTAGTTCTCATTTGTGTGTCGAATACCTCAGAAGATGAATGTAGAAATCAAGAAACTAAACAACGTATAAAAGGAGAAGAAATAAGAAAACGAGAAACACCAAAAAAATCTTAGAAGAAATAAACCAGAGAGAACAAGCATTAGAAATTCAAACCAATTTTGAAAACAAAACAGTAAGAACAATGTGTCCAGAGCTCTGTATCCAGAGGCCATTTATCAAGAGATAGGAAATTAGCAAACAATTTGTTTCTTGAATCGTTTCCTACTTCTCAGTAATATGTGTAATGCCTCAGAGATGCGTCCAGAAATCAAGAGATTAAACAATGTGTAAAAGGAAAGAAGAAAATGGGGACGACTATCGAAAACCAATCCATACTGGGATATACCTACACTACGATTCGAACCACCGCAATAGCGTGAAACGTGACTTCGTAAGATGCCTATATAGCCGTGCCAAGACCATATGCTCGGAGGAAGAAGATCTAAAACGAGAAATTGAGATAATCACAGAAATGCTGCAAGCTAATGGCTACCAAAAAGAACTCTGAACCAAACATTCGAAGAGATGGACAACACCAGCAGAAAAAGAGAAAGCGGATCCGACAATCACGGTCATAATACCATCCATTTGAGGAATATCCGACAACTAAGAAGACTAGGAATCGGAGTCAACATAAGAACTGCTTTCAAGTCCACAACAACTCTGAGAGGCAAGATGACGCATACCAAGTCTCAGAGCGAAGACCAGAGTTCAGAGAACGGTATCTACAGCGTACCGTGTAAGTGTGAAAAACAATACATAGGGAAATCACAACGATCCTTACGAGTGGGATTATCGGAACACCGCAAAAATATTGGAAAAGGCGATACCACCAAATCCAAGGTCGCAGAATACGTCTGGAACGAATACCACCGCACACAGTGGGGTAACGCATCAATAGTAGCTAAAGAAGAAAACAGGTTCCGTGGGAAGCTAAAAGAAGCTACATACATAGCACTGACAGAAGAACCAATTAGCCAGGCTAGGGCATAAATAAAGCCCATTTGGATGCCATTACTGCACAGAGAATTACAAAAATAGTATACTGCGCATAGGCTATTGCTCGAACACCGGTAACATATATTTATAACTAAAATATATAGCCGTGCTGGTGGCCTAGTGGTAAGAGTGACAAACTCGTAGTCACAAGCGATCAGTGGTCCCGGATTCAAATCCCGGGGTAGACATGATTGTACGTCAAAAAGACGTACAAAAATCAGTTCTCAGGGAGAACAGGAGTAGACCAAAAACTCCCAAAACGTCATGTGGTAAACACCCGAAACAATGGAAAAAGTCCGATAAAGTATTACATACATTGTTCTTATTTTCCCTGGCGAATCAACTTGATTTGATAATGCTTCCTCTCTGTGGTTGTTTTCTTCCAAGTATTCTTTGGTCTTCCTCGTTTTCTACTTTCATCTCCCCTCGTGCGTTGTTTAGTCTCTTGTTTTCCACGCGTACCTCCTAAGTATAACACACACAAATGAAAACTAGGAAATGATTCCTAAACAAATCTGGTCATTTCCTATCTCTTGGACAAGTGGTCTACTGAATATAAAACTCGAGATGCATTGTCCTTATTTTTTCAGGCGAATTTCTATAATTTTCTAGTGCTTTTATCACCGGCTGTTTTCTGGCAAGCGTTGTTTAACCTGCTTCATTTTCTTCTTTTGCCTTCTTTTATACACTATTTAGTCTCATGATTTCTACTTGCATATTTGAGGTGCAGAACACACAAATGGGAACCAGCAAACGATTCAAGAACCAAATAATGTCGATAGTCGTTTCCTAACTCTTCGGCAAGTGGTGTACTGGATATAGAATTAATTTCTTCCAAGCATTCTTTGGTCTTCCTCGTTTTTTTTTCATTTGTTTGTTCCTACCGTTGTTTAGTCTCGTAACTTATACACGCGTCTCGGAGCTATAACACACTAATTAGAACTAGAAAACGATTCAAGAAAACTATTGTCTGGTCATTTCCTCTTTCTTGTACAAGTGGTCCACTAAACATGGAACAAGAGTTACATTATTTTAATTTTTTTATGCCAATTACTTTGATCTTCTAGTACTTCTTTTTCCGTGCTGTTTTCTTTCAAGCTTTCTTTCGTCTTCTAGTTTTTTCGTCTCGTACAAAAATCAGCCCTTCTCAGGGCTAACCAGGAGTTTATTTACCTAAGGACGGGAGCAGACCAAAAACTCCCGAAACGTCATGTGGTAAACATCCGAGACAGTGGAAAAAGTCCGATAAAACATCTCATAACAGACCACTGTCAAAAATGACATCATTCGGAGAACATCAAAAACAATGTATCTATAGTTCTATATCCAGTAGATACAGTTTCCAAGAGATAGGAAATGACAAGACAATTTGTTTCGAGAATCATTTTCTAATTCTCATTAGTATGTGTTATACCTTAAAGATGCGTGTATAAATTAAGAGATTAAAAAACGTTGAAGGAAATCTGAAAGCGAAACACCACGTTTCCCGTTATAAATTACACTATCCAATAGATAAACTAATGTAGCTGTTCAGTAAGAGATCAAATGAAAGCAGTGATGAAATAAACATACGGACAACATGAAGCAAAAGAAAATTGTAAAGTTTGCCATAGAGAAAATAATTATTTTAGAATACAATTCGTTTGTCTTTGTTCAAGCTAAGGGTTATTTCTAATTAGTTATGCAAGAGGGTAAGCGCAATTGTAGTTCGTCTGGAATGTGGAATGTGTTGATGGGATAAGTACGTATGTGTGATAAAATAACGCAACTTTATCAGCATATTTTAAAAACATTCCTTACAATCCTTCAATTTACGTTATTGCGGCAGTTTATCTCTGAGGCTAGTACTTCTGATGCTTATCAATTACAAGCTGCTAACTCAGATCAATCAAACCGAAATGTTCGCAGTCGAACCTGCAGTTCGTCTCAGTGTAGTCGCTACACGGTTATTTGGAAACAGACACTTCAATAGCCGTCGTTCTCTCGTTCTCTCAAATCGAAGTGTTTAGAAATCCGTAGACCAAGTGTGACAGGCATCAACGATCAAAGAGATTATGCCAAATAATGGTTACATTGGCGATCTATTTGGGAGTATCAAAATGCACCATAAGTCAATTGAATGGAAGTATTTCAAGCATCAACAGTAATTTACTGTCAGCTCAATAGGAAATTTGAATATAGATTTCTGTTTTTTCTACTATACAAGCTTTCGTCTAATGTTTGAATTCAGAAAATTCATTGCCGAGCAGCTAGTTGCAGCCGGGTTCTTCTGGACATTTTAGTTTCAAAACTTTACGTCCCGTGATAATTCATCCTAGAGATTGAGTTTGCACAGTTGTGCCATGATGTAGTGTAGGAGACTAAAAAGTAAATGGTTTTGTTGTGATGTAGTAGCGACTTAATCTTGTAGTTATAATTAATAATGATGTTATAAATTTTTCGTACTTAGAAAAACACACATAAAATGCATAACCATTGCCTCTCTCGTGTTAGTTAGTACTCGTAACTATACATCAGTTGAAAACAAAAGCAAACAAGAAACCAACCTTCGTAAATTACAAATCGTTGTATGTACAATGAACGGCGACCTACGCTCGTAGGCAAGGTATTTGTAAACACAATTTTTAATATTCCAGAGTCGTTCAGAAATGTATTTTCAATTAGCTGGAGTCGCCGCTGTTTAGAATGAGCACTCGACGAACAAGGACAACAGAGCGCGAAATAGTGGTCGCGAGTGAGCTGAAAGCGCACTTAATTTAATTAAAAAATGCAAACCCTTTTTCTGCAACACAAACAGGCAATAACGAATGGCCTGGGAAATAAATGGCCTCCGGGACGAATTATCAGCGACTGGGGAATCGAGGTCCGGGAGCCGGTTCAACGTTTGGTTTTAATCCGGTATGTGCAATCGAGATTATTGTCCAAAACTAATAAACACGGTAAACACCAAATGCCAACTAAACATAAAACTAAAATCTCCCCAAAGCGAAACCAGCCTCTGTAGCTTACAATGAAACATCATCCACAATAGATGCATTGAGAGCTTATTAAGTAACCCTAGCGCATCTAAATTACTGTTTAATGTAAAATTGTACTATGTACCAGTTGCAGTTGTATTACAAATAAATATGACGTCTAAGGGATTCATGCACATTTGAACAAATAATTTCTTTTCATTTTATCACATAACTTATTTAAGATTTCAGGAGTGCCCCAGGGATCTATCTTAGGACCTGTCTTTATCAGATGAAAACAAAAGGATCGACCATTAATTTGCGGGGCAACTAAATCTTGTCACTGATGTTAATTCCCCAAAGCAAACAGGCACTATCCGCCGTTGTAATCTGTTTGCTACTGCAACCACGAATAAATAAGCTGAGAGTAAATCGCGCCCATTACTGCGCGTAATGATTCTTTATTAACAACCTGAATAATTTATCAATCTGCGTCCACAAGAACAAGCCAGTGTGGTTATAGATTCATAATCATTAATTTCAACACAAAAGCAGACCATTAAAATACTGTTACGCCCTCTTTGCCAACCATTAAGCTTTAATAATCCGCCTTGGTCAGTTGGAAATTACAACCGCCACCAGGCCTTGAACGGTCTCCCACAGGACAGTTGGAGGTTAGTAAAGGCAGTTTGAGAGTGTTCGTAAAATCATAGCGTAACACATTACGTAATTTTACTCCTTATTTGGTTTTCCATTTCAATAAAGGTAAGTTTGAACTGTCAACTTCAGCTTCCTGTTAAAAGCTACCTGCTGTACAATTTGTAGAGCGAAGCTTCATTTGCAAAAAACCAGCACCAGTCATATATTCTTGTAATTCCTTTACAGTAGTTCGGAAAGTTACTGAAATTAATTTAACGAAGTGGATTTAGTTGTTCAGCAAATAACGCGTCTGTAAGAATGGCTCATAATTCTACCAGAATTAAATTATTAGCAACGATGAACAATTGCACGTCCCTGTTTGCTGTTTATTTGTTCCTGCTGAGACACTCGGTTTATATTTAAAGCTTAAAGTGAACACCTACGAATACCCAAATGCACATATCAAGTTTGCATTTCAGGTTCATTTATTAATACATTGCTAAATAAAGCAAAGCTAGCAGTACTACTACTCGAGTCTACTAACTTACTAACTTCATGTCATCGATAAATTGGACGAAATCATGGGTTCCGTCGTTGCCAACTATTTTTGTATTTATTAGTTTGCTTCGCCAAGAACGGCTGAGTTTTTTTTGCTATGGTGCTAGTTACAAAATCTATATAAATTGTACTAAATGCTGTAGTAGTAAAATAATACGAGGGCCAGGCTATAATTATTGAGAATGAGACAATCTACTATGCCGTGAAAATCAAAACATACAGTATTATTTAGAGTAACTCTTTATCTGCAATTTAAGGTTTAGTTGGCATTAAAAGTCAAAAAATGAAATTAACCAAATATCATATTCGACTCATGATTTATTATTACTTTAAAAGATGTTTAAGCGCTTATGAGTGCAAAGAGAATTTACACTCGGCTTTTAGTGAATACGCATCTTCTTTTGTTACAAATTACCATGGAAAAAAGAATTTTAAATCGAAAGGAATTTTGCTCAGCATCAAAAAGGAGCAGAGCATGCTCCTACGACCGTTACCGAAAAAAACGTTGCTGCTGTTAAGAAAATAATTGAAGAGGGCGATAAAGCTACTTATGCGGTAATAGAGCATCAACTCAAGATTAGATCCTCAGCTGTTAACACAAGCATACACTATCACCAACATTTAAAAAAAAAATCAATCGTTTTGTGCCGCATTGGCTTTCGGATTCCTGGAAAACTGAGCGTTTCAAATTGCCAATGAAACTTTATATCTCCTAAGTAATGGCAAACAAACATTTTTTTTCCAATATTCTGATGAGTGACGAAACTTATATTCCCATTTTCGACATACCTACCCGCCAAGAGGGTCGTGTATGAATTCAAGAAGATGAAGAACCTCCAGCAATGGCCAAGAAGCAGTAAGCTATGAAAAAAGTTATGCATGAGGTATTCTCTAAAAGTACGGGTCTAGTCAATGCAATTAAGATAGATGAATAAAAGACAGTTATAGCTACATGATACACTGAAAAATGTTTTCTTGAAATGTTTAGTTGAATGTCAGAGAAGGAAATTATGCTACATTATGAAAATGCATCGTCCCATAAGGCTGCTTTAACACTGCAGGCTTTGATTGAAAAAAATATAAAAGAAATAGAACACCCGCCGTGCTCCCTTGGTTTAGCAATGTGCTACTTTTGGCTATTTTATGGGCTTACGAGATATTTGCAGAGTAGAAGGTTTTCGTCTGAGGAAGAGATTGATACCGCAGTTCATGACACATAGCAGACACGACTAGTTCATTAAAGTGATTTTAAGCACATTTAAAAATTTAAAATACATAGCGTGAGCACATTATAACTAGAAGAAAGTTGTGTGGGCAACTGTACATTTACAATTAAGATTTTTTTGAAATTTGGTGGAGGCGCCTGTAATGCTTCTTCAAACTCCAATCGTTGCAAGATCTTTTATATGACAAAAATATTACTTGTTTGCAATTTAGCGTAGATACTGGTAAAAATCACCTCTTTTAACTATTGGCGATTATTTTTAGCGCAGTTTTGTTGCCTTGTCTTTATCATTCTAGCGCACTAATAGCGTGGGGGCAATGTCGGCGCGCTGATCTTTTTCGAAGTTTACAGCTTCCGGGGTCAGTTTTCTCTAAACGTTTGACTTCTAGTCTTAAGTCCTCGATTTCGTTATAGCTTTACGGATAGACAGTGTGCTTCCGTTTTGACACATACCTCCGGACGCACCATATCTGTGGTTCTCAGAAGAACAATCACTTAATTTAGTTAAGAGCATTTATATCGTTGTATCGTGGAGAATTCTTCTGTCCACAATTATATAAAAACATAGTTAAGTAGATTAATCATGCTTATTAAAATTTAATGGGATTGCATGATAACATGTCGCTCTCATATATTCAAAGTATACAACACGGGTTGTTTTTAACAGATAATATAATTAAATCTGTATTTGTTTCTTAGTAGGGTTGGAACGATACTCTTAATATACTTCAGTAAGCTAGAAATTGTCAAACAAGCGTTTGAATTATGAATTGATTACGGCGTGTGCTCGTGAGCACATGAATGTCAATATTCATAACTAGAAAGAATTGGAATTGCAGGTCAAAATTACTGGTTATAGAGCCAAATCCATTTTAAATATTGTTTGAATGGAGAGTAACCATATAAATCTGATATCGATTTGTATTGTCCAGTTTAATGACGCAATAAATCAAACTTAAGGTTATGACTCCCGATAGAATAGCAAGTTAAAAAGCTTGACATAACATCCTGCTTTGATTTCTAAAACTATGAAGTAAACAATAAAAACCCCTCGCTAACTAATAGTCGAAATTAAGCACTGTTTTTTCGAACAGCAGAATTACGTATACAAATATTGTCGCCTTGAGAAGCTGCTCTACGAAAATAAAACGTGGCTCGGATCATCGGTCGTAATGAACGTTTAAAGATGGAACTTCTCATCCTTCCATTTGCACACTGCTGAATAATTTGGCACTGATAACTCGATGCCGTCACCTAAACGACTCTTCTTTCGCCACCGCCATTGAAAGCACTTCTACAAATGAAGGATGCAAGGCCGAGTTGCCTCACATTTGGGTCCAACGTTGAAGATAAAAGTAATTTGTTGAAACTTTGAACCCGAGGCAAAGTATGGCTTGCAAGTCAAGTCAGCCGAAAATTCAGACTAAAAATTAGCTCCTCCGCGGTTAGGTCTACGGCAAACCCCAAAACTTGCTCCTGAATTTATGTCACTTCTCCAAGAGAAATCAATTAACGTCAAGGCACTTCGGTAATAAACGCTTGTCTAGCGCTGTTCAGTTTTAGTGAGCACTAGAAGTTCACCAGTCATTTCAAAGGCGTTTAATAAATAGTCGGGGATAGGGGCAAAGGCAGAAGAAGACACGTGGAATTAAATAAGCGGATTCCTGGAATACCTTCTTTTATGAAATAAGGATCTACGCACGGACTTAGACTTATGTTTAGTAACAATCCTGTCGCGAAAAAGCGGAATAATGGCAATATTTATTTTCAAACTATCAGAACTGAACAACAGATTATAAATAAAAAATCAACTGTCCAACGTATGTGTTGTTAAACGCGTAAGTGTTACTCACTAACATTTTAAGGGATATTTATTGAAAAACTAAGTAAGATATTTAGATTTTAATGGTAAAGTTTGAATAATTATTTATTATCTTCAGAATTAACTTCAATAGCTATTTAAGTAACACGGAATGTAAGGGCCTATTAACATTTGAGGTAGGCAAGTACAAGCCAAGGCGCAGCCGCGGCTTGTTGCCTGCCGAAAATGTTAATAGGCGATACATTCCGAGTTATCTTATTATATTTTTCCACTGCTTATTGAAATTTTCTTAGATTTTTGAAAAAATCGTTTGGTTTGTCACCTGTCACCAGGATTAATTTTCGTGAGTCGTGTTACCTGTGAATGTCACATGTCACATAAACACTTGCAATTATAAACAAAACGTCTAAGTCTGTATTTTGCGTTACTAATTTTATTATCCTAGGAACTTAATAATAGTATTAAGTTCCGTTGTCAAGGGAAAGCAGCAAACAAATATAAACACCGACTTACACGTTTTGTTACTAAGGCTGTATCACTGACTTACATAATCAGCAGCGGAAAAAATTACTTACGATACTGAAATGTATGCTAAAACAGCAAGTTTTAATAATCCGTAAGTTTTGCCATACTTGGAAGTGGTGCTAAGCGCGTAAGTAATGCTAACCGCGTAGCGTAGCTAAGCTGTTAAGTATTTTTAAGCACGTAAACGTTGCTAAGTGCGTAAGCGTTGCTAAATACGTAAGTGTTACTTACCCTCCTAGGTCAATAAAGTAACAGCCTACAAAATATTCTGATAGTTGCAGACCAATTGTTAAAAAAATAAATTACTAGATAGGAAGTGATTTTGGATAGAAAAAACTATCTAATTATTAAAAGTACAACGGTGAAATCAATCAAAAATTAAAACAGAATAGCTATACAAAATAATGTTCTAAGAAAATTTATTAAAATTATTATCTTTAGATTCAAAATGAATGGTTATTGAAGTTAACAGAGAGCAATTTATAATTAGAAGGTAAATAATTAGAACAAACTATAAGATAGTCTGAAACAATATGAAAGTCATAAACTGAATTAATATTTAAGTAAGTTACTTGGAATTTGTTAAATTTATTAAGAAAATGTACTGTATGTAGTAAAAAGTAATCCAGGATGTTAGTTTTAAAGATTATGTTAAAACTTGAGGATTGCTATGGTAAAATTTATTATTAAACAACTGATTTCGATTCTAAAAATGTAAACATAATTCTTTTGTATTAAGAAAAAGTTATAAAATAAACCCTTTCATAATCAAAGTGTATTAATGGTGTGATATATAAGGGTACAACGACAAATTTAATTAATAAAATAAATGGAATAATTCATAATTTAAAACTGAGACATATTTTAACAAGAAGAAGGGGACTAATTAGTTAATAAAGGAAGAACTATGAATTGAAATGAGATGAATCCGTACTAACTGGGTTGACTGCAATAGCTGTGATACGGATTTCTGTCAATACGCAGATACCTGTAAATAATTTGAATGGGTATGCTGGGATATACTTATTAATGGATTAATTATAACCTGGAACGGGGATTGCTGGTTCGAGTTCGTGCGGGTCACAATTGAGGTGAGGACATCCGTGAATTGGGTTTTCATTAGACTTGCTGTAAAAATTCATCATTTTGGGTCGGTGTTAATGGATTGGAATAGAAGGATTGGATACCATGTTGGTTGCTGTAAAGAGGATTACTTCTTGGATTTGCAGTTGTATGTAATAAAGAATCTACCACCTAGGATATTTGGGTGGCTGTTGGAGTTGTAGCGTGACACTTTGGCGGTGTTTGGTTCATTGTAACACTGGGATTCTAATTGAAATGGGGTTCCTGGTTGAAGATTCATATACATGTGACAAAATGGCTTGGTTATATGTGTGCTGTTTTTCTACAGGAGAATTGGATCCCTTTTAAAAGGGGAAGATAGCCAAAGGTATGTAATTAATAAATATTAATTAGTATTAACAGTGGAATAATGAATTACTTACAAAAATACTTATTCTTTTCAACATATTGGAACTGATTTGGGTTAATTAAATTTAAATTCAGCTAAGTGTCATATTAGGAAGTTGGCAGTGACAGATGAAAAATTTAAAATCATTCTGAAATAACGTGCCAACAACCAACCATTTTGTACAATTATTTTGATAGAATTTTCTAACGCAAGTGCCCACCTGAGATAAGATGTTTGTTATAACCTGAGCTAGTCAAAGAAATAAATTAAAATATTAAAGCAAATACTTTTTTAAAAGTATTTTGAAGTGAATGAATAGGAGTAATTTAGCAGTCTATTAGATATTATTATAATATTGGCTTACATAGTAAAGTCAATACTATAACAATATTTATTGAAAAACTAAACTTTGGAAATAGAATAAGTGCAGCTAAAACTGTAAGTGTTGCTAAATGCGTAAGTGTTGCTAAACGCGTAAGTGTTGCTAAGCGAGTTAGTGTTGCTAAACGAGTGTCTCTAAGCACGTAAGTGTTACTAAGCGGGTAAATATACTTACGCGCCCAGGTAAGTAACAAGGTAAGAGATTTTTATTGAAAAAACTAGATCTAGAAGGTATTTGCGTATTTGTGATAACAGTTTGAGTTAAATTTGAACAATCACATGAATGTTTATTGAAAATTGATTACCTTCTACTTCAAAGTTATGACTTTACATTGAGGGTGACATTGGGAGAAAAACAAGTTTTGGTTTATATGGTTACCCGAATTTTTCTAGCATTGGCCATATACCATATCGAACACAATTATTGCAACAACACTTTTGATTGGAGTTATGTCGGGAGTAAAAAAATATAATTTTAACTAATGCAGTTTTAGCCTGTTAAAACTTGCTAAAGACCGTAAGTGCTTCGTTTTTCACTAACAACTGCTTGTCATCAAATTGAAGTTAAAGTATGTGCCTTGATTTAGCAGTCATCTTTTTCAAAGATATACGGCTCGCATGTGTTCTGTTGTTGCTTATATAGTTCACAGCTCATTCATTATTAATTATTATAATTGTTAGTTTTTAAACTTTTTTATCAATGAGCAAGATCGGTATGTATCCCTAGACATCGCCTTTCCGATAATTAAAAATTGTAAAAAACATTTACGACGAATTAAATAACAGCACCCTCTGAGCATTGAGCGAAAAATCGAGTTCAATTCTTAGCGTCGTTAGCGTCAAATCTAGTACTGAACCAACAAAAATTCTCTAAATCAGATTTTGACATCGGCAAGGTTATAGTGACCAAGTTTCCTTAAATGAGGCACAGGTCACAATTTCGTATCCAAAATTCGAAAAATTCCTGTCATTCCTTCATAACAAGCCTTGTTTGGCGCACGAATAGTCCACTCCATACTCACTCGCTACGTCAGAGCCAAAGTAGCAAATGCCGGTGGTTTCTCGGCGCTTTTACAGCTGCTGTGTTTAGTTTCAGTGTAAAAATGTGAAAAAAAGAACTGCAGTTTCCCCTACGAGTAACAGTGAGAAAAATAAGAGGAAGCATCTGACGTTATCGATACCGTTTGTTTATAGGATACGAACAATTCTAAAACGCGAAACACAACCGGCTCAAAGAGTTTCGGAAAAGGGATTGTGGACGTTTATTATTCAACCAGGCTAACAATAATTAACTACATAAACACTGAATACTGTTGTGTTCTAGGCACACAAATACGCATAGACACAACAAAGTAACTGGAACTACCTGGTAACCATGTTAGCAAATAGCATATTATGGATAAATTTAATCTAGTACAAACAGAATGTGTGTTCTTATTGATTTTACGATAAATGTTATATTTAATCACTCAACTGCTTAAAATTAATGGTAACCCCGACATGGTCTGAACACGCAATCTTCTATTACTATATTGCACATAATATGTATATGAAATAAATAATTGATAAGAGACGTTTGTTGTTCTTGTTGGTCCTGGTTTGCCATTTAAAAATTTGGCCAACATAGAAAATAGTTATTGATAAGAAGTACGTGAAAACAGATGTCCATGTATAATTCTGCGGGATTCACGTAAATAAGCCATAGAGAGATGTTATATCACGTTGTAGCTGCTAAAGAAGTTGTCTACTTCCAAGGGTATTTATGTATCAAGCAAAACGATTAGAAACAAAAAACAGGCATAACAGCTATTTATTTACCTGGATTTTTCCAACAGGTGGCGACACCACGAGGAAGATCCTCATAGTGGCCTTCAAGAAGTCGTCGCGGCTGACGCACTTGTCGTCCTTGAGCTTCTGGTAGATCCCGGAGGCTTTGCGAGCCTGGTCGTTGCTACTCCTAAAACTAGAGCTACTGCTTTTCTGCATCTTGTCGCTACTTTGATCACTCTTTCGAACACCTTTGTTTAAAATAAAGCTACGTTTGCCCAACTTGGGCGAGACCAAACAGTCTATGTTCTTCACCGACGCGCTCTTCTGCTTGTCCTTGAAGCACAACGCCTTGAAACCCTCGGGCTTGGCGGCGGCCGCCTCGAGGCCGACGCTTTTTTGCTTGGCGAGCGGCTTCTGCGCCTCCAGGGGCTCGCTGCGCTCCAGCGAGCCCTTCCTCTCTTTCTTGCCCTTTTCCAGTACGGCCGCAGTCTCATCCTTGCCCTTGTCCCACTTGAACACGTCGAACTTGGCGCGCGTCAGGGAGTTCTTGCGGACAGGAGCGGGGCCGTCCCCGGGGGCGGGCTCCGTGGAGGAGGTGGACGCATGGCGCTGCACGCGCCTCCGGATGGACCCTACGAGCTTCCGCCACTCGTACTGCTGCCCCTCCGGCGAAGGGCTCGTCCGGTCTTCGGCGCTCAGGCTTTCGCGCGCAATCTTCGAGCTCTTGGTCGAAATGCTTTTGCCTATGCCGAACAGGGTCTCTAGGTTTCTGGGGGACTTCACCGTACACGTATCCTCGTATGCACGAGCCTAAGACTAATAAGCGTAGTTGCTTTTCGCACCCGAAGTTAACGAAAGTTCGTTGGCGAATGGAAACAGAACACAAGTATAAACATGTTTCGCGAGAGCTTCGCTACTTAACTATGGGGTATGGAAAGTTCGAGCTGCTGGTAGTCAGACACTAACAGTCGGCTGCCGTTTCGAACACTAGATTCCTTTGGTGAAAGATGCTTGCAAACACTATGGAAATCAGGGCTACGTCGATTGCGTAACTATAGAACCAAAATAAATTCGCGTGGTCGGAACGAAATTCTGCGAAAAGGGTTATGAGCCGAATAATGCTACGAAAGGAAAACTAAGTATATACTGCAATGAATGAACGTACTATTATAATTTTGTATATTAGTTTATATTTTTGTAGCTGCTCAAAAATTGCTGGTATAAATATTAGGTACCAAGTTAATTAAATAGCCAACTATTCTGCCCTTTAGTTTAATTGTTAAATTTTTATTTCAATTATCTAGCACGGTAGAACATGAATCACTAAAATCATGGTTAGGATTTAACACTTTGGTAAAATAATAATTAGGTCCAATGCAAACTTTGTTAAATTATATTCTCACATTATGTTTAGTGAAGCTGAATTTTTGCTTCGAAATAACCTCACTTGCACTTTATACCAAACAAATCAACCAATTACAATCTGTTTCATCAGGAAGGTCTTATCTTTCATTTACAATTACAGACTCTTTATGTGATTCATGTGCAAGTATTCTGTAAATTGTGCTCGCATCCATCATGCATTATGTGACTAATGGCACAATATTATTCAGCATTACTTTTAAGGTCATTTTACAGTTAACGGCTACAATACC
The DNA here is from genome assembly GCA_940337035.1 of Agriotes lineatus. Taxonomy (NCBI): domain Eukaryota; kingdom Metazoa; phylum Arthropoda; class Insecta; order Coleoptera; family Elateridae; genus Agriotes; species Agriotes lineatus. Next base: position 55,764 of record CALNHX010006987.1, read on the forward strand.
ATAGCAATACATAGTTTGTGGCTTTTACATTTTTTCAAGGTTCAAATTACAAACTGTGAGCATTAATGCTGCATGGAGACTAAATCTAACTAAGTAAGAGGCATAGTTACTCTACAATTGATTATTTTCGTATCCCCTGTATATATAAATTTTAGTTTCATGTACATTTTATCAACGCAATGGAAAGCTATTGACCCTAGCCGCTACTTAATAAAGGCAAAACGTTCATCAGTTTTAGGAAGGCCCAGTGTAGTTCCAAGACACAATTTGTGGTTTTCATACATTATTCATACTAGACCCTTTACAATACGGTTTTTTAGTAATTATAGGTATAGTGTTCCACTGCCTGCCGTTTTATTACGCTATTGATGAAACACGAAACGCCACGATAATTTTTATATATTTTTTGTTTGTATAAGTTATTTATATCGCTATAACAATGTCGTTTTCAAACGTATATAAAATTATACGCTTAAAGATGTTGGTTTAATATATTCTTTTATCGAAAGATGTTCATTTATTTCCTGTTGTCAAGTTTACCAGCTGGATAAAATTAAGTTTAGAATGTTATATCTTCTGGTTATTACTCTATATTTCCATTTAAAGTATTTAAATTATGCTGATTTAAACCAAATGCGAATTGATCGCTTATTAGAATAGGTGGGATTAGTAGACCATCAATAGCAGCAAACATTTATATTATTGATTATTGATTTAAATTAAAGTAAAACATGACAATAATATAAAAGGGAAAAACCGCATACAAAGAAACGAAACCGAATACGAGTGCTATAAAATCTAAATGCTACAGACTGAAATTAATAGAAAGACTAGATGAGTATTTTCAAAATATACAATATACAACGTTGCAAAAAATGACGGTGTTATACCCTCATAGATAAGGTAGTAACTATTTAAAAAAATTACACAAGTTGCAATTTACCAACCTTCCTTAATGCATTGAAAATGAATTTTGCTAATCTTCAAGTCTGGCATAAAATTTCCAAAATCCGAAAAAATTACAAGGGATAGAAATAAAAAAAAGTTTTAAAATTGTTCACATCTGTATTATTATTCTTTATTATACGCCACGTAACGAAACGTTACTGCGAAGTTCTACTGCATAGCAGATCATTAATAAATAATACGTACTATAGTTTTGAACCTTTTTAGCATCTTGTACACTTTAATATTAATTTGAAATTAGATAAAGATGTTGAATTCGATATTACATTCAACATTTTTTATACAACTTTAGAAGATGTATTGCTTATATGAGTCATTCTTATTTTCTTATTATTACATTTTAGTCCAGTCAACGAAGGAACAATCGGGGAAATAATTCGTGTAGTCGCAAATTTTTGTACAGTGATAGGGGGAAGTGCCATGAACAACATACTAAAAATCGGTAGGGGGTGAACGGGGGTGTGGGAGCGTTTAAAGGAAATTTGTTCACGTTTTTCTTGAATAACTCGAAAACCGCGGCTTCTAGCGAAAAAGTGTTCATATACAAAATTAAACTACATGAAATTTCCAACAAAAGGTTCTACTAATTTTTTCTCTACGAAGAATAGTTTGCAAGTTGCAGGGAATGGAAGAATCGTGGATTATTAAAAATAGTGTTTTAATGGTATAAAATTAATGTTTAATGTTAAATAAACTTCGAACTAACAAAAAAACTACATTATTTATTAAAAACAAATATCTTATCTTGAATGTGCACATTTCAAAAATCAACAATTGAATCATCATCGTCAGGGTCATCTTGCAGGTCGAGTAACGGTGCACCATTCGTACACGTACCATGGCACGTGCCGCACACCATGGAGCACTGGTAGGCGATCCATCCTCTCCGCGGTTCCATCCCCACTCGGTCGGGGATAGGGGGTTGTTGAGCCATTGCTGTATCTGTAAGTAAGTAATCAAACCGCTGTAAGTAACAAGAAATAGTGTTGTAAAAAGTTTTATATAAAAACAGTAAGTTAATAAAATTAATCCTACCTGTAAATACTAGCGTACCGGAGTTTATTTAGATTTTGCTGATCTGCAGTCGCTTGGTACATTTCTAAAAACATCTTCTCGCCAGCCTGTGACAATTTGTCTGCTGGTGTCGAGGGGTTAGTAAAGATGTCCTATATTGTTTTCACTTGCCTGGGAATCTTGCTGAATAGCTTAACCATTGCTCCTTTGCTTTTGTCGTAAATGGCGGAGGTGGTGTCACATCAGCTAAAGGCATGGAGAAGGAGGATGATGTCAGCAAAAGGAAGTCGTTGGAACTTGTTTGTTGAAAACAATTTTGATTCCACCTTGCCCCAGCCAGGCTTCATGAAGTATACATTACTCCCTGGTCATACAATGTACATTGTCACAATAATAGGAGAAGATGTCGACTTGATTGTTTTACTCATTGCTTTTGTACGACCAGGGAGTAACATGAAGCCTGGCAAGGGCAAGGTGGGATCAAAATTGTTTTCAACAAACAAACTCCAACAACTGACTTTTGCTGACACCATCCTTCTTCTCCATGCCTTTAGCGGGTGTGACACCACCTCCGCCATTTACAACAAAAGCAAAGGAGCAATGGTTAAGCTATTCAGCACACAAATTGTCACAGGCTGGTGAAACGATGTTTTTAGAAATTTACCAAGCGACTGCAGATCAGCAAAATTTGAATAAACTCCGATATGCTGCATTCTTAAACGTATCAACGAAGCCAAAACCAGACCTCGTCTCATTGCCACCAACAACAGGAGCTGCGCACCAACACTCTTTGAGCGTTTATTTACAGGTGTATTAATTTTATTAATTTACTGTTTTTATATAATGCTCTTTACAACACTATTTCTTGACACTTACAGCGGTTTGGCTACTTACTTACAGATACAGCAATGGCTCAACAACCCCCTATCCCCGACCGAGTGGGGATAGAAACGAGGGGAGGATGAATCGCTCACCAGTGCTCCATGGTGTGCGACACATGCCATGGTACGTGTACGAATGGTGCACCGTTACTCGAACTGCAAGATGATCCTGACGATGATGATTCAGTTGTTGATTTTTGAAATGTTCACATTGAAGATGTTTGCTTTTAATAACTAATGTAGTTTTTTTATTAGTTCGAAGTTCATTTAACATTAAACATTAATTTTATTAATTTTATACCATTAAAACATGCAGGTTAATTTTATGTATGAACACTTTTTCGCTATAAGCCGCGGTTTTCGAGTTATTCAAGAAAAACGTGAAAACATTTTCTTTAACCCCCCCCCCCCCCCCCGCTCATCACCCACCGGTCAGGATTTTTAGTATGTTGTTCATGACACTCTCCCCTACCACTGTACAAAAATTTGCGACGACACGAATTATTTCCCCTATTCGATCTTTTTTGGTCTTCGTTGACTGGACTATTTATTAACTGTTTTAAAGTAGATCTGAGAATTACAAGCCATCCGATCAGCGGCTCAACATATTATTGTACATAGTTTATTTTGTTTACTCATGAAACGTGCTTTAATAGCAAATATAAGAACTGGAGCGAAGATGCTTTTATTAGGAGGAACAGGGCAGTGTGAAAAAGGGATTAGATGTGAATAGACCTTTGAGTTGTTTATTCGATATGTATCTTTAGTTTTGTGTTAATTGTTCAATAAATATATTTTAAAAGGATTTGTTGTTTGGGGAGCTTTCACGTTGAATAAACTAAGTATCTTTGCATTTTCCGTATATATGCATACTAGAACGCGTGGCCAGCCTACGTCTGGCCCTGCCAGCGTAAAGAAACGGTTAACAATAAAAATGCTTGCTTAGGCTGGTGGCCAGCCGACGTCCGGCCTTGCCAGCGTTAACAATACAAATGGGGTCTCGCCATTTGTGCTCGCGCGCCACTTGCTAGTATGCAGGCCGTTCATGCTGCGTGTGCGCGCGCCAGTGCTTACGGACGGCATCGGTTCTTATAATATACGATGTAAATGTATTTATATTTTTAAAGCCTCCATCAATTTTTTTCTATTACAATCGCGCATAAGTTTTCTTACAAACAGCTGACACTAACATCCCAACACTGCCAGTGGCCACTACCATTCTGCAAACAATTGCAGCGCGGCAATGATCTTATCCCACGTAATATTATTTATGTTAGAGTAAAATACAATCCGACACGCTATTTACTATTTACTTGCAAATTTACAATTTTACAAGGGCCAGAAAAAAAACTGCACATTTTCCTTATTTAAAAATAACGAAATCCCCCCCACAACCGCATTCAGAACTCTCTTAAAAAATACAATCGACCAGTAAAAAATCTCCAAACAGCAAATTTCACACAAATATTGATTTTTAAGTTCTTATAATTATAAAGTTTTCCCCCATTATGCATCACCCAAATGCAACTGGGCCGCAAAACTCCCACATCCCGAATATCGACCCGTAGAAATCTTCAAACAGCGAATTTCACACAAATATTGCTTTTAAGGTTTTTCTGATTCTGATTCCCATTTAGCAACTCCCAAATCCACCTGGTGCCGCCAAAATTCCCACATCCTGAATTCTTTTAAAAATACAATTGATCAGTAGAAAGTCTCCAAACAGAGAATTAACAGAAATATTGATTTTAAGGTTTTTCTGATAATTATAACGTTTTTCTCATTTTCCAACCCCTAAACTCAACTGGACCGCAAAATTCTCACATCCCGAATTCTCTTAAAAATACAATCGACTAGTAGATAATTTCCAAACAGCGAATTTCACACAAATATTGATTTTAAGGCTATTCCTATAATTATAACGTTCTCTGATGTCATTTTTTGGCAGTGGTCTATTATGATATGTTTTTCGAACTTTTTTCCACTGTCTAGGGTGTAAATCACACAACGTTTCGGGAGTTTTGATCTAATCCCGTCTTCATCTGTTCACATAATTATAACGTTTTCCCCATTTTGCATCCCCCAAATGCAACTGGGCCGCAAAACTCCCACATCCCGAATATCGACCCGAAAAAGTCTCCAAACAGCAAATTTCACATAAATATTGATTTTAAGGTTTTTCTGACAATTATAAAGTTTTCCATATTTTCCACTCCAAATCCACATGGGTCGCAAAATTCCCACACCCCGAATTCTCTTAAAAGATATAATTGACCAGTAGATCTTCTCCAAACGGCGATTTTCACACAACTATTAATTTTAACGTTTTTCTGGTCATTATAACAGTTTTGCAACCCCCAAATCCACCTGGGCCGCAAAATTCCCATATCGAATTCTCTTAAAATATATAATCGACCAGCAGAAAGTTTCCAACGAATTTCACACAAATATTGATTTTAAGGTTTTTCTGATAATTATAACGTTTTTCCCATTTTGCAACCCAAAATCCACCTGGGCCGCAAAATTCGCACATCCCGAATTCTCTTGAAAAATAAAACGACCAATAAAAAGTCTCCAAACAGAGTATAACATCGAATTTTACACAAATATTAATTTTAGGGTTTTCTGATAATTTATTATAACGTTTTCCCCATTTTGCAACTCCCAAATCCACCTGGGCCGCGAAACTCCCACATCCCGAGTTTTTTAAAAAATACAATCGACCCGTATAAGTCACCAAACAATGAATTTCATCACAAATATTGATTTTAAGGTTTTTATGATAGTTATAACGTTTTCCCCATTTTGCAACCCCCAAATTCCACATGGGTCGCATAATTCCCACATCCCGAATTCTCTAAAGAAGTAAGATCGACCAGTAAAAAGTCTCCAAACAGCGCATTTTACACAAATATTAATTTTAAAATTTTTCTCATAATTACAACGTGCAGAAGAAAGAAACCACTCCAATCTCTAGCAGACCCAGAATTCCTGGACAAGACAGCATCCAGCGTTATAGACTGCACTAAACCTGCTTTTATGTGGATGGTGGGCTTGGAGAAAGCCTTCTATAAAATATCATTTAAAATATAAGGATATTCTCAAAGTCCACTACCGGTTTAACATTATGTGGCCGAAATAGTTGAAGAGGTAAGAACCCAAGAAAGCTATAAAACATGAATACACTGCGTCCGAAACGAAAAATATACGAAACCAATGCGAGCCGTAGTCAATAAGTGACTGGATAACAATAGGATGGTAGGAAAGAACTATCACATCTAGAGGATGGAGGAAACCCATTTGGCATGAGATCCTGAGGGCGAACGACGAGAAGATGGCAAGATCACCGTAAATTGGGTTGAACAAGCTTAGAGCCTATATAAAAGTTAGAAGAAGTTGCTGTGCAATCTTTATAGAGAGACCTAGAAGAAGTTGTATCTAATGATGAATTAATGGACGGAATTAGATCAGGATACATTTCTAGAATCTGCTAATCTTATTTTTTTTTCTATTCGAAGGTGCTGAAGACAGTTCTATCACTTTCCATAAATTTGTCTGTCCTGACAATACACTACGTAAGCCAGTCTTGCGTTAGTTGCGTGATTAATAGACGGAAGTGAATTCGCATTGTCGAAATGAAATTCGGTGGATCGACCATTGATTAGATTAGCTGGGATTTGAAACAATAGTTCATCAGCAGACGTTAACTAGTGAGGCACTTAATCGCCCAGCCATAGCCCACTAGATCTGCCAAAGCCAGACTATAAGCTAGATCCAATTTGCAGGCTAAAAAGAAGCATTGCCGCTCCAACGCTTTTGCAACGCACTTTTGCAAGGCTCGAGTTACACTCAGCATTTAGGGAAATGTAATTAAACGGGAAGCTATTACGTCGCATTTCAGCCGCGGCATCATCCGCTAAAACTGCGGCTTGGCAAATAACTCGCAACTGTCACTGGAGGTAACGGCTCCTTAATTTATTTACCTCGAGTTTAAAATGCGAAGAAAAGCAAGCCCCGAAGTTTGCGGTATCGACTGAGGCGTTCGGGCCTAATTGGAGTGTATTTGATTTTGAATTTCGTCTTTGAGCGCGCGGCTACAAAGCGTGTTTAAAACTGTGCGCCGTTCAAAAAGTTCTTGTGGACGCCCACGACGAGCTTATCGCGATTTCGTCTGGGTCTATATTTTATTTATATCCCGGATTACAATTGCAGCAGTCAGCAGGCCAAGTTGCCCCTAATATATTTACGATACCGAGACAGATCTATCATTGTGAGGGCAAAACTTCCATCTCAGAATAACGATTTAGATTTGCATGTCAGGTAATCCTGTTATGCCAGAAATGTTTGATGGAGGAGGAAAGACAAGATGGATCGGGCGAAACAGAAAAAATTGATTCTCTGTTTGCGCAACAAATAGACTACACAAAGCAAACAAGGGAACAGTGTCGGACTGGCCCAATCGGAATTTGCTACAAGAATTGGCGTGTGAGGACAGTGGCAGCACTTGAAAGTTGCCATTTTAAATTTTAAAAGGGAAGTGTCTTTCCACGGTTTGTCTTTCAATGCAGATAGTTCCCCTTTTAATCGCTTGCGGAATTAATGAACGGTGTATCTTTTCAGATTACGGTTTATTGGGATTCAGGCTTCAGCAATTTGCCTAGTGCGTCGACGCGCTACGACTTGCTGGTTGAAACGTCGCGTTGTGCTTCAAATCGCTGAGGCAAGCATTCAATTCAAAATGTCCATGCCATAAGAGCGACAGAGTGTCGTGGGAATGAATACAATAGCCCAGGACTATTAGAATTTAAATACAAAATCCTTCATAACCAGCTAAAAATTTGCATAATTGTTCAGAATAATGTCTCGAACAACATACTAAAACTCCCCACCCCTCTTCCGCTTGCGTCTCTAGATATAGCCCCCCTGCCCTCCCCCACATCGTACCACCGCTTGCTGCGTTTAGCCTGTATGTTTGGGAGCGCGTGCATTCCATGTGCATTCAGTTGGCCGTTGGCATCATTTTAATTAACACATGTGACCGTATAACCCACCCCCTCTTCGCCGCGCCTTACAGACCGCGTGGTGTACGTGTGATCCAAGTTTTTGTTTTCTTCTTGCTTACGTTGCCTCGTCGTAGGTAACAATGGATGACTGATTATTGTGGAATCTTTCACTTGATAGTGGCAAGGTGGTAACAGTAAATCGTGGTATTGATACGTTAATAAAGGCTAGTATAACAGGTGGAGACAGCCTAGAAGAGGCGTTAAAACAAACCCGTCCTCTTCGTGTACACGAACAATGCAGAAAGAACTATACTCGGTCCTTGTCTATAAAATGAAGCCGAAAATGTAGTACTGCTAATCCGTAGTTAAATACTATATCAACGTGATCAAATGTATCTATTATTGACTTTAAAAAATCGTGCATTATTTGCGGGATGAAGCAGATGGGCAAAAAGGAAAAAGCTTCCTCAGAAATATAGACCTATAATTTGTGAGATAACCACCTTAGAATTAATACATAAATTAAAATCTATTGCTGGGAAACGTAACGATTACTGGGGAAGAGAAGTCCAAAACAGAATGACAGGTAGTGGCAGCAGAAGGCCGTTACCACAAGGACTGCTATGGAAAATGTTTACAAGTTACATGTGAGCCTTATTACAAACAGGCTGACCTCCAAATTAGATCTATACCAACCACGGGAGCAAGCTGGGTTTCGATGAAGTTATTGCACAAATGACCATCTTCAAACTCTCAAAAGCCTAATAGAGAAAACAGTTGAATATAAAAAAGCGTTGGATTTGGTGTTCGTGGACTATGAAAAAGCCTTCGACACCATCAACCAAGAGAAAATTTTAGAATCGTTAGCTGACTGTCGAATAGATCATCGCTACACGACAATAATTAAGCATATATATGAGAACGCCTCGGCCTGTGTAAGGCTTCACGAAGATACGAACAACTTCCGTGTAGAAAGAGGTGTTCGCCAAAGCGACACCATTTCTCCAAAATTATTTAACAACTTGCTCCAGTACATGTGTAGACAAATAGACTGGGAAGAGCTAGGCTTGAACATAAACGGCGAAAACCTGTGTCACTTAAGATTTGCGGATGACATAGTTCTAATATCTGACTGCATTAATAAAGCCCAAAAAATGGTACAAAGGCTGAACACGGCATCTCAAAAGATGGGTCTGAAAATTAACTTAACAAAAACCCAAGTAATGACAAACCTAGTAATTGGTGGCAGTATATATATTCATAAAACCAAATCGAAGAAACAGCTTCTTACAAATACTTGGGTCACGAAATACGAATCAGCCGCGATAATCAGACCTATGAGATCGCTAGACGAATAGGGTTGACGTGGGCAGCCTTTGGCCGGCAAACCAACATTTTTAAATCGGCACTTCCAACATGTCTAAAAAGAAAGGTTTTTAATCAGTGTGTGCTGCCCGTTCTGACGTATGGCGTTGAAACCCTAACACTCACTAAGAAGACGGCAAATAAGATAAGAGTTGCACAACGTGCAATGGAAAGATCAATGTTGGGGTTATCATTGACAGACAAAGTGCCAAACGTGGAAATACGCCGAAGAACAAAACTAACAGATGCCGTAGAAAGATTAACAACTCTTAAGTGGAACTGAGCGGGACACATTGCTAGGACCAACGATAACCGATGGACCAAGAAGATAATGGAATGGAGGCCGCGACAAGATGCTTTTAGAAATAGGGGTCGTCCACCAACTAGGTGGCATGATGATCTGAAACGTATCCACACCAACTGAATGCAAGTTGCCCAGGACAGGAAGCTATGGAAACAATCAAGGGAGGCCTATGTCCAGCATGTACCATAGATGGCAAAAACACTTTTCACAATATGGGATGCATAAAACTAGATACTCCTAAAGTCGAAAAAATTGAAGAAGTTAGAGTGAAAACAAATGTTAATGATGAGCGGTCATCAGAAACATATACAAATCCGCCGAGAAAAGGATTGCCACGTGTAAATGTACGAGAGGTAGATTTACTAAAAAATGAAAAATTATCCATGCAAGCTGTACTTTTGGATTACCTATGGATCTCCGGATATTGGCTTGATCCATCTCCAGTACCTAGTTGGAACGGTTACATGCAAATGGGTCTGCAGTCTGAGAGAAAATATGTCATCAGTGATGTAATATTTCTCCCGTTCATTAGCTTGGATCCCGGCAATTTGTGGGCTGATAACCTGACATCTTAAATTTGGGCTGGGCACTCATTAGCGACAGATATGCGTCGCAGGTGTAGCAAAACAACATATGTTGATATCGGCATGGTTGCTATTATATGTGATTGATGTGGCTGATGAGTGTTCGGCCCGTTTATCTGAAAAGGCATTGTTCAATAATATATTGGACATTGCTTCTCTATGTTCCACCATTGGAATGAATAGGGAGATAGAATAGAAGATAATTATTTCATAACCATTTTCGATATAATATTATGTAAAAAAGTTCCCCCGAACACCCTGTATATCTCAGGACGCAAGCGGAGGAGGGATGGGGAGTTTCAGGTAATGATTGAATACTACATATAGAATAAATGTACAAAAATTCAGATGGTTATGAAGCATTTTGTATCTTTGCCTAATTTTAATCTAATAATCCTGGGCTACAAGTGGAAATAAGCAAAGCTGCTAAAAAATGTATGGAAATGGAAATGAGCGCCTAATGTGGAGAATAGGGACAAAACTTGTGCTCTACGCTTGCAGAAAAATACACATAAAAAGTTTCGGTAGTACGAATCGGGGTTATCGATGCTTTTGGCTGCCGCAGAAGAGTAAGCGAGGAAATGTTCGATGTGGTCGACGTCGTAATGGCGGTTAGTAATCATTCGGATTGAAGCTCGGATTTAAATCATTGCACGCTTCAGTTTCTTTTAATTAATATAGAGAGATAAAAAAAACTGTTCCTCAGCGGGCTGTGGAAATTCAACGTATGAATAATATGTTGGTGACACTGTACGTCAATGTCAAATTCGAGGTTAGCAGGTTAGGATTTGCGTCATTTTGTGTCATAACTGACGGAAAACCTAACCTGATAACCTCGAATTTGACAGTGACGTACAGTGTCACCAACATATTATTCATACGTTGAATTTCCACAGCCCGATGAAGAACAGTTTTTTTTTTTGGATCTCTCGATATATCACGTGTGATTTAACGGTGACCTTTTTAAGTTTGCTAAGCCCGGAAGCCCGAGGGAGCGAGGGTCTTCCGCAGTTATTCGTTTCTAAGCCATTCCGAACTATTATAGGAATCTACTGCTCTAGTCGAGATTTGTTTGAAAGAACTCAATCTCTATTGGAACACCCTTGAGTTCAACTCTCTCGGCCTTAGGTACCTGTACTAGATTTTAAAGTGGTTCACCAAAATGTCAGCGGGGAGACCCAGCAATGTGTATAAATTAAGGAGGCGCTCGCTCAAGTAGTTGTCGACTAGATTTAATGTAATTTTATTGTTGTCTCTGAATTTTGTGGCGCTTCTTGAGCAATCACATGACCCAGTCTGAATTTACAACACCAGTATAATGTTATATGTATAACCTACGTATCATACCGTTGGTATATTTTAAGATGTATTATGTGTTCAGAAATAGCTCGAAATTTGTACAGCGGTGACGAGCTTCCTCTTCTTATTTACAGGGCGGGGGGGAGGTTGTCTCCACTTTTTGTGCGGATCGAAATGGGAAAATCGTGTTTGCTATCGTGAGAGCTCCAGCACGATGACTACCTTGCCTGGCATCTATAATAAAAGCCTTCTTTAGAGCAAGCGATGTAACATCAAAACATATTGCCCTTCAAATTGTAGACACCCGTCCTACAAACACATTTGCCTAGGCAATTTTCCGTCATTTAAATTTACATTATGTTCGCAATTGGGATAGTACCTACATCGAGCCAAAAGATCAACGGTAACATCGGTAAACGACATCGATGTCGTTCAAACGTGGGGAGCATATTTTCTCCAGACATTTGGAATGCAGCGTAACGGTTTTGATTTGAAATGAAGTATATCCTATTATTTTGCCATGTGGTCTGAAACGTAGTTTACCCTTATTTTCGTGTGTGTTGACACTAATCTCTGCACTAAGCTGTTTTTGAATAGCTTTTGTTTGTTTGCTATTAAAACAATTATAAAAACAAAGCTTTCATTGCCACTTTAGTTTGTGGATAATCTATTTAATCTTTAGGAGACGTATAAAACAAATGTTGGTGGCTTAAGTTCGTTTTTCTTGATTGGAATTTTCGATGCTACCGTACTGTTTGACCGATTAAAAAAGCTGTGCCTCAGCTATGAAATAGCTAAAAGTTATGTTGCTGGTTTTAAATGTGTTGAGGTTACAAAGAAGGTGCTTGACTGACTCAAGGGAGTGGAAGCGATCCAGCTAATGCCTCCATTGAGTTAACCAAGGTTGAAGTTACAACGGCACCAGAAAATCAATTTAACTAAGAGGAACAAATATAGCATAAAAGAGATAAATATCAATTACCTAATTAGAAATAGTGTATACATACCAAGGAATATAATGCGGTCTGATGAAATTGTAAGGTTTTTTAACCAGTCAAACCCAATGGTGGCATTGGAGATTCGAAAGCTATTAAAAAACAATCTAGTGCAGATATTACTACCAACACACACGAAAATTATCTAGATTCAAATAATATGGCAAAATAAGAGCATATACTTCTTCCCAAATCAAAATCGTCACACTAGAATAAGATAATATTCACTATTAATACGAGGAAAAAGGGAAAGATAACAATTTATTCTAAATTTGCAAATAAATAGTGAGTAAAGGTAATGGACTAAAAACTAATATTAATATTAAAGAGCTTTACAGTTCCCAGAGACGTTTTTCGATTGATTGAAGGAATTGGTTACAGTGAAAGTGGTTTTCGTCTCTCCCTTTTGTGGAGTCAAATCCCCAATTTTAAGAACATAATTATGAAAAATTCTATTGGGCGAATCACAAAATTTAAAGATTTAAAACTGCCTAGGTTAAAAGAATGCAGAGTAATAAGTTCGAGCTCCAAGTTACCAGCTTACCTACAAATTAGTGATTATGTTTTTCTACTAGCCACTCGGTGGCTACAACTTCAAAACATGGTACCTATTGTTTAGAAAATTTTAAATGTGGTTTTGCAATTTAACCCATGTGGAACTACCATCGACAAAGTTTACTAACGCTTTAAGAATTTTTGACAACTATATCAAATTCCATCGAACTAAAATAACACCGACTTGGTTTACCACCGACTTACATTTCTTCGCTCTCGCTACTGACGACGCTCAAACTTGCCTTGTCTTGTAGAGCTGTCGTTCGCCAATCTACGGCGCGCGGACTGTAACTTATGAGCAAGTGGTAGTAAGAAGTAATGCATATCGCTTACGTAACTTGTTAAGTTGCAAAGAAAGCGGTATTTCCGTTCGGTGGTAATTCACTTTGGTGACAATTCTATAAATTCGCTTTAGTTGGCAATAAAACTATATGGTGGTAAGCCGTATTGGTGGTCAAAGGTTATTTTGATTCCGAAATAAGCTTAGTCGGTCGTAATCCACATTTTGACAAATATCAAAATAACACAAAATCGGAAGTAAAACTACGTGATGGTATTTTCATACAGTGGTGATTAACACAGTTACACGGTCTATATTGAGACTGCATACAATTCTTGCTATTATACCAGAACAGGTATCCCTTGTTCGTTTAAAATAAATCTCTCTATTTACATCGTATACCTACTTTCTGGCAAACAAATATAGATACATTGTTGACGAATGCTAAACTGTACTACCAAGCTAACGTTTTACTTTCTATAGCGACGAAGCCTTTTATGTCCGACCTGCAATTATTTCACATTTCTAAATGATAATGTGGTCTGCAAACGTATATTTAAACTTCCAAGGATGGGCGCTACCTGCTTATTACTTGTTCGTTTCAATTCGACTAATAATGGAGTTTCCCTTTCCCCTACATTTCTAATGCTTACTTAAACACGGAATAAAATTAAATTTGTATTTTTCTAATTCTACCAATAATATTTAACACTTGTAGCTTTCATGTTTCCTTATAAACAAGAGCTTTTCAATATTAAGAAGTCGATTATTTGTAAAAGCAATTAATACAGTACAATTGGCGGTTTTATAACCCTGAACCAGCTCTGCTGAAAGTTCTAGAAGCTCTTACATTTCACCCACTAAATATCAAATACTTTGTTTCGCACGACAACCTCAAGGTCGAGAGAACGATTTAATAACGATTATTTTAGCTATTCCCTCGCCAGATAAGCTGGAAAACTCGACGGGGGAAAGCAATTCGGCTTATTGGGATGCGGGCTTACAGCTTACACAAACCTTACAAACGTCCATCCTGAAAAATTTATAATGAGGTTCTAATAGTATTGCCTTTCAGTTTACCTTTCGTATAATCCTTTTAAGAATTTAGAGGGCGCAGTCACAGGCACGAGAGAGCTTAATGCACATGAATGTTACAACAAAACCGACGTTTTTAATAGATTTATTTGCTGTCAAATTTAATGGAATTTACGGGTCTAAGCCATTAGGGACGTGTGAGGCTGTACGAACACGCACCTCCGCTAACCACCAACGCAGGTTGCAGGTGCCAGTGACATATTGTCCTGATCAGAAGTGCAGGGCTATTTCTGCATCTGCACCTCTTTTTCATATATAAATTAGAAGGTATCAAACCATCTATCCCTACAAGAAATACAACCTAGCTACAACGTATTATTAAAGCCACGACTCAGTAAAAAGGGTATTTCAGTGGAGTGCCACGCTAAAGCTAAACTGACCTTCAATAAAGGTCACTGTTAGTCATTAGAACCATACCTCTTTGAAAACGGCGAGAGACGTTAGTAATTCATTACATTCTACTTAAATGTATTTACTTGGCAGTGTCACCGCTCACTAAAGATTGTATGTGAACACAGTTATAACGTCAAATAATAAATTGGTCTGTTCTACTCGAGAATACTAGCAAACGTCTGCTTTGAGATAGGTAATATATTTTTACTATAAGTGTGAAACGAGGGATTTGGATAGGCACACATTTTACAAAGTATCAAAACGGTTGATGACAATCAGTTATTGTAAATTTGTTGGAGTAAAACTATTTCTTGTTGGGTTCAAAACGCCTTTAAACTAAAAACAGGCCTACAACGTCGGTACTTCAAAGGTATAAATCGAATGTGTTCATACGGGAAGGCACACTTCACCTAAGATATCATTTAATTCGTTGTGACTAGGACCTTTCTACTTTAAGCTTTCAATGTAGTTTGTTAGTATTGGACCAAGTTTTCCAAGAACAAGCTATATTGCCCAAATAATAAAAGCTAGGACAAATGATTATGAATATACAGTTGATAAATTGAAAATTAGATGCAGTTAATATGGATGTTGTAGTACCAACCGAATCGAACGGATAGGAAAATATATCCATATTCATAGCAGATCCCCCAAAGCTAAACCAGGAATACATAATAATGCTTCCTAAACGCGAAATATCTATAATGCAATAATGCTTCATAAACGACACCAGAGCAAAATAAAAGATTGGGAAGAAACTGATACAAACATGATTAGAGTAAATATAACCGTTATGCAGAAACATTATATCTAATGACGAACCTAAATTGACATCAACTATGTCATAGTATGGCAAAATACAAAATTACGCGATATCAGAGTTTGTAGGGTAGTATTGTGTAATTCAGATCACTACTTGGTTAGAGCCAGAATTATGTTTCCATATATCGATCAAACATCAAGAATAGCTAATGGTACTAGTTTGCAGAATATCGAGGAAATACGATACATTAAAAAAAATACAACTTAAACAGTCTGTTACAAGAAATTACGAAGAGCCTAGAGTTCTAGCAGGCTAAAAAAGATTAGATAATAAATTAGATGAAAAGACGAAGAAAACCCCAGAAAAAATGTATAATCAGTAATCACATTGAAGAAAATTATTTTAAAGTTATCAGAAGAACTATATCTACAGAAAAAAACATACGTGAGATAAAAACTGCCAATAAATTAAAGGATACCTAGATGATCAAAAATCAAGACAAGCATGGAGGTTTATCAACAGAGTCAAGTCAAATCGCAAGGAAAATACACTTCTTGGCGTAATACCAATGAGAAATGGGCAAACCATTATGAGCAGCTATTATGCAACAGGATCGGCATATGATATGCCCAACATACAGCAGTAAATGTTCAAGGAGGCTAAATAACCATGTTACGGTCAAAAGTTCTTTAGTGCTAATTATTCGAATTTCCCGTATTGCGCTTCGCGCTTTGGCCGAAGGCTGTTTGTTTTGAGCGACAAATGACACTCGGTCCAAACTTTTGTACTTTCTCTCTGTTTTTCGCTGTGATCTGTGATGTCAACATATTCCATGACCTAGTTTTAAGCTTTTCCGCTCATCTTGTACTAGTAATTTGAGATTCCGTTGCACTCTCCATTAAGGTGGATTTTGGTTGGAAGTGCCGTTTAGTAGTAATTTTATTCCATCGAATTAAGCTGCGGCGTTAATATGTTGAAATTTAACGTCCAGGTAGCCCAAAATTAGGGTAAGTTTCATGTAGTCTTTTACTTGCTGCGTGAATTTATAACCTCACTCCCCAGCAAGCTCCTTTTGTTATGCAGCCTTGACCTACTGCAGGCGTTTGTTGCTGCCAGGCATAAGGTACCTTTGATCACCTTCAAGGGGTCGTGGAGGTAGTACTTCCAATTCTTAGGAGGAATTCCTCAACGTCCCCGTAAAGTTTAATTTTTGCTTCTTTTAACAGAGACTGCATTGCTGTGCTAAGTGCCAGCGTATTCGATTCTAGTCCTTCAGGCTTTCTCGAATGTAACCTTTGCTTTTGTAGATTTATAACTTTTCTTTGCCTTTGTACGATGCGTTTTGCATTGTGCTGTTGTTCCATTGAAGCTTTAATTGCACTGATAATGATATTAATTACTGAATTTTTAACAAGATAATTGGTCTATTCAACTTGGTTCTAATTGAATTTATACACTTATCAGTTTAGTACTAGTAGCACTACTTTATATTATATGTTTGTTGGGTGCACTCTCCGTACTGAACGTTTTAAAGCCACTAAAGCTGTTTGCGTTGAAGTAAGGTATATTATTTCTGACTATCATATACTATACGGTACTTGTATTATTTCTTCTCGCAACCTTCTGGATCTGGATCTAGCCCTAACGTTATTTATATTAAACATTATCTTGCGATCGACTTCAGCAATTTTAGTTGGCTTAATATTTTGTAGCAGAACCCAGCCGTCTTAACTGTAGCTAGTCGGCATTCAAAAATTCCCACATAGTTTTGCGATAATTTAGAAATTAGTCCAGCTATGTGACAAATAAAAGCCAGAAGAAGTTTTCCAAACAATCTCTCAATAATGTCGCGCAGGATCTAAAACAATGGAAAAGGAAGTGTAGACCAATGTGAATCGAACTAGACAGAACCCATCTAGATACGTTCCAATTTTCCGATAATTATCAATTAGTAAACATCTAGAATATATGGCCCGTAAATTACAACAAGAGTATAAGGAATAGGGTCTAAGTCTAAGTACAAGGAAAAATAGGGGATTGGGGTGTGTTCACAATACACGTATTTGGGTATAATAGTCGACATTACAGACATTAGAACAAGAATTAACTGGACACGAGAAACAATTGGATGACTAAATAATATATTTGAACACGGAACTTGAAAAGAAAACAAAATTTGAAATCTTCACACAGCGAATAAACAATGAAGAAGTTCGAGACCGTTTGGGGATAGCAGAATAAATAAAAGAGATGGAGACAAAACAGCTGATGTGGTATGGACTTGCACAACGAATCGACAATACAAGATTATCAAATAAAGTATGAAAATGGTTGCCACAATACCTAAGACAAAGAGGAAGACTTAAAAAGACGTGAAAAGGAGTCACCAAAGCAATAAATGCAAAAGCTCTCAGGGATGAACACTGGAATAATCGAGAAGAATGGAGAAAAAGCATCGAGTAATGTCAGAAAATGTTTTAAAACGGATACATATGTTTACATTTATACTATATAATCTGATTTTAGTGTAATGGCCCAAATTCACTCTTCCGTTTGCGGAATTCATGCCTGCTCCATTTTATTGGTGCCTCCATGGGTTTTGAGAATGGCGCTAACTTTATTCGGTAGTTTTCGAAAAGCGACACGGCGAAATTTTGCAGTTCCAGCGTTGACTGTGGGGTCCGTGTTGTTGAGATATGATCCCCATGTATGATTTTGAAGTCGCCAGGTGCTAAGAAGTTTTCCAAGTTCTTCTGATGCCAGCATCGTGGTAATTTCGATCGAGATGCGGATCGAGCAAATTTAATTTTTCACGGCACTCCCTTTGACTTAATGGTAATAATTATGAGATTTGCATTTAGGCCCATTAAAAACGACTAAGCCCGCTTCATTACACTTGTTGGTGCCGGCGTGCTGAATTTGGCCTTTGTCACAAAGTTCGCTCCCATTCGTCATAGACGGAAACTGTTTTCTAAATTGCCCAAAGATTTCTTGATTGTGAGCAGATCCAGCCATCAGATTACTTGGCCGCCTTTTTTTGTTTTCTTTCCTTCTATGTACCCCGGTGGAGCTGCCCCAGGAAAACCAGATGGTATGGCTGCGTTAAAGCATTAGCTTTATTTTAAAAATTTTATATTGATTTTTGAGTTGTGGGTAAGATAGTACCAGGAAAAGTTTTTTTTAGCGCTTAAGGCTGCAGCAAAAAGTAGTTAAATCTTATTTGGATAATGCGTATAAGTTTTTAGAATGCCTATTGACAGACGTGCGTTCTATTTCTGAGGTTAGAGATTAGTTTCTTTACAGTGCCTGAAAGATTGGGTGTCAGATAGGATGAATTTTTCGCTGATTGATACCTGCGCAGTTTTAGTAACTAATAACTAGTAACTAGTAACACAAATAATTTTTGTGCCAAAATTTCAGTAACTTCTTTTCACTATTTAACTTTGTTCATTTTATTTTTCTTTGGCCTGACGTAGCTCCTGCAAATTTTTAACACACATTTATGTGCTCATTTTGAACTAATTGTACCATTTAATGCTTATGCTTGTAGGACGATATTTGCCTTAATTTTGTTGTTTTATACAAATATATTCACATAGTTTGAATATTAAAGCCTTGTTATTGTTTTCTACTAGTGGTATATTATATTTCATTTGACTCTACCGATATTTGCTCGTGTTTTAATATAGGCTAGTGTAAGTTAGAGGCTGCATACGGTAAGTGAGTTTTATTTAGACTGTAAGTTAGGCTGGTTTTGTTGTTGTCGTGGTTGACAACTGGTACCCTTTTATAGGTTGCTTCACTTTTTATTCATTGTTAACTTTAAGAACCATCGCCTGATCTTTACACGTGACAAGTCCCCGAGAGTTTCAGCTAGCCCAGGTTCTGATGGCCTTTTATTGCACGATAGTACAGGAACCATTTCAAGCTATTTTGTAGATTCTCCCTCTGTACCAATTATCTACTGAATCTACTGTACTCTCGATAAAACAGCCGATTCAAGATTGTCGCCCTTTGCATTTTTGATTTAATTTAGTATTTTTCCAACTATTTTATCGAATATATTAATACCAGCGATTGCAGCAGATTTTGTGCAATTCTAACTCGTTCAAAATTAGTCTTCTTCTTTGTTATCGAACTTCCAATCTTAGCGATTCAACGATAAGCTTTTAATTATGCTTAGTCTTTCCAGCCCATCTTACTAATTATTTATATTTATATTGCATTATTTATTGACAAAGAAAAATTCGATAATCTCCGAAGTACCTACCGAATTAACCCAATAGCCCAAAAATAAACGAAACCTCTAAGAAAGAAGGAAACGATGATCAACATGGAATACCTTACGAGTTCTGGGAAAACGTAAATGCGTATAAGATTATTGGTAAAACACGGACTAGCTATTTGATTCAGAAAACACAATTTACATCTGCAGGTTTCCATATCGAACAAATACATTCAGAAAGTTAAACGAATTTAAATTGCAGTTGCAGGAATTGAACCCCATTGCAACATATCAGTAGGATAAGTCTAACGCAAATAGAAATTCAACAACAATTGCAACGTTCGCACAGGTTACTGCTATAACCGAGATAGTTTCACTGTTTATTCTGAGACGGAAATTTGAAAATAGCTTTTAAAATCATTGCTATGATACCTACACGAATTATGAATAATTTTATTTAGTTTTCCGATATTGACGTTTCCAATAATACTGCAAATTTTTAATTGAATGTGGAAATATTGGAATCAACGAATTTTCTGCAGCAACATATATTTGCGAGAGAAACTAAATATTTACTGATTTTTCGTTTAGACTTCGACAAGACGCTTTTTTATTTTGAAACGAATATTAAAATATACACAAAATCAGACAAGTACTGATAAACTTATTTAGCTAGTGGAAATCGCATTGATAAACTTATCTAAAGTCGAAGTATTTAGGTGTCGTGACAATTTCATGTTCCAGCAACCCAATGTCGTGACAATTCGCGTCATAACAAGCGTTACAACGTTATGGTCATGGGCATTAAAATGAAGTGAAAATTCGATACGGGATCTGGCTTCTGACATTTTACAACTAGCCTGTGACATTTTGACATTGTGGCGTGATGCGTGATACTAATAATATTATTCCTGATGGAAGTTGGTAGTTATTGTTTGGAAGTAAGCGCAAGTTTAGACACGTATCTACTTGCTGCAAATATGTGCACTCCCCGCAGAATTTAGAGCGTCTCGATCTTAATGCATTGCAACTATTCTAGAATTAATTAACGGTTACAATAAAACTTGATATTCAGTGGTGATCTGGTTCGCCAACTGTTAAAAGGTTACAACTCAACGCACACATAGCAGGGCAACAGAAATACTCAATATTTATATAGAAAACATATTGATCCGAGTTGTTGTTACTGAAACTTTCGTACTCAAGATACAGGGCGGTAAACTTTGGTAGGTAAGAGCGAATGTTACATGAACATAGTTTTCCATTAGCCTTTGTTTAAGTTACAATGTATGTTTTAAATATTCAGCTTTAATACGTTGTATTACTATATTGAAATCTTGAAACTAAAATAATTTTGAGTTCTTTTCAGTAACTGGTGTCGCGCAGATACAAATACTCCCGGATTTGAATCCAAGAAACATGTTGGACAACATAAGCAGCGTTCATTAGTAATCAATTTGGTAAAAAAAATCGTTTGTCCACTCTTCTTTCCAAATGCAATGGTGCATCGTCGTTGGTACCACACGTTATAAACGATGTTAAGAGTGTCTGAAGCACTATTCAGTATTTCTTAATTAAGTCACTTTAAGCTCCTGTGTATAAAAGATGTTGCCTAGTTTTATTTTCGATAATTTTACGGTATTTTTAAATTTACACTGGAACTTCGTTCGTACTAAGACGTAGAGTAGAGGTTGAGCAACGACATCGGCCGTTTTAAGCCGTTATCATCCTGTTTCTCCCATTTCTTGTTGGTTATTCTCATCCGTTGCTGTTATGTATTGACTATTTGACAATTTTCAGGCCGATCAACACCTAAAGGTATGCGGTAAATTTATTATTTCGCGTTATTTAAAGTGGGGTAATCCATTTGTACGCTTGCTCGTTCTATGAGCGATATTGAGCTCTCTTTTCCTCAATAAAACTAATGTTGCTGGGCGACCCCCAAGAAGCCCAGCGAACGATAAACGTGCCATGTACCAGGTCGTCGCACGAAACTCCCATGGAGCTGCTAGAGAGATTGATAAGTGGGAAACAACGCAGGGTTCTTACTACTATCATATTTCCTGTACGACGTCTTGAACCCATCGGTTATTGGCAAAAACCATCCTATGTTGCTCTCTCAATTCCAACGTCGCGTTTGTTTTCGTTGAAACTATCAAGAGTACAGCAATGGCTTGTTGAAATCAATTTAATGCGTTTTCGCTTCTAACTTGTAACTAGAATATGTATTGTATACAACTTTTTGTTTGGTTGGTAATAATTAAATCATTCTAAGTAGTAGCGGTTTTTCACTTACGTTGTTTATTTCATCATTAAAATAATAGACGCTCCATTTTAGTTAGCGTTCATAGCGCCCAGCGAAAGCTTGTTTTTTGTACAGCGACAATTTTAATTGATTATAGCTGCGCCCCATTCTCGCAAGGCCTGTACGATAAGCGTACGTGAGCGCCTAATAACTGCAAATCGGTTACTGTAATTTCAGCGTTCGATTCCAGCGCCTAAGTAACCAGTATTAGATACATACATTTCGTAAATTTGTGGAAATGTGAACTTACTTCTTATTTGGTATCTAAGATCCTGTAGCATAATGAATGTTAATTATACATCCTTGCCTAGTTTACTCATCAATCCTATGGGAAAACTCTTCAATGCTATGGCCGAAACTAATGCTTTTAATAAAAACAACTAGCGTCAGATTTACAAATTGACATTTACCTTCAAGTTGGAGTGCAGGTTATTTATATTTCTTTCGTTACGATACAAGAAGCTCATTCAATCGCGACATTATTTGAAATAATTGGTAATCAAGGACTACCATTTATTTTTGGAGTTTTCCAACTTTTGCTTGGTTAAGATGGTCGCCAATTTGTTCGTGTCACAATCCATCCTCTACATTTCAAATGTTCAGCGATGTTATTCATGAACTCCAACATGTTGATTTGTTTATCCCACCGAACCCTAATAGCGTTCTAGCTAAGTTTGCATTGCTAAACGTCCCCGAAAGTACTGCTCCGCATTCCTCAAATAGACAGGAGTCCTAATGCGGAAGATCTAATGTACAATCATGCGTGCAGTAATGCAGGGAAAAACCGTTGGAAATTCTCGAAAGCGGACAAGGACCATTTCGAGGGTGCGCGATGCGCATTCGGTTAGACCCCGATGAAGGATCGTACTTCGCCACGCATTAAGTAAATGGTATCACCCCGATGTTAAAAAGGATTCTTGGAGTTGGCAACGACAGGGACATCGCAGTCTAGAGTGCTTCGAGCATAAAATGATTAAATGGGAGCGCATAACGACCTCGATATTAATTAAATAGGTTGATAATTAAAGCCGTCGCTGCGAGCCTCTAGCTTCTAGCGGGTAAATAATGTCCGCTAATTTATAAGTTCGCAGTTTTCGAAATAGTTCTCGTCTATCGCAACATTATTAATGTGGCAATTCAGCTGAATTATTTACGGGCGGGGGCGGCCGGAATCGGACACATTCTTTAGATAACCCCGCTTTTTTGTGCGTTCTAATGCAATTCATGGCTTTTTCGAATTACAAGAGGAATTATTACCTACAAGGTTTTGAAATGGCAATGTTTTTTCTATATCTTCTGTATATATACAGGGTGGAGATACACGACATTGGTTTTCCAAAAAGAACATGCCGTATATTTTTAAATTAGCTCGAAATGCTTCATGTTGACATGCTTAAATTGAATGCTTAAACTTATTCTTTTTGTTAATTAACAAAACTTATTTACCTAACGTAGGCAAATCATTGACAATCGAAAAAGAAATGTAAAAGAAATCCCACTTGGCTGTAAAAGTTTCTCGTGGCCGTCTGATTTTCAAAGATTTTCAATTAAGTATGGCCTACTTTAGGTAATTTTTTTTTAATTTCAAAAAACTTAGTTTCAAAATGTTAATTTATGCAAGCTATTATAAAGCATT
This sequence comes from Agriotes lineatus, assembly GCA_940337035.1. Taxonomy (NCBI): domain Eukaryota; kingdom Metazoa; phylum Arthropoda; class Insecta; order Coleoptera; family Elateridae; genus Agriotes; species Agriotes lineatus. The sequence continues at coordinate 79,427 of CALNHX010006987.1, forward strand.
TTTAACTGATTTCAAATATCTAAAAATATAGAAGGTGTTTTATTTTAAAAACCAGTGTCGTGTATCACTACGTAAATGTAGAAGGCCATGGCTTAAAATGGTTTACGTCAATTTGTAGATTGTATACTGACATTTAAAATATAATAAAGTTTCTTCGATATCTCTACTATTGAAGAAGTGTTGGACTATCTAAAATCTACAAGCACCCTGTATACGCTACACCTATACTAAGAAGCCACTATTTCTATTGGTGTAAATGATTTTTAAAAACACTTTAAGTAACTTGTTGACTCCTATTAATACTACCAGATATGTATTAAAAATAATAACATCTACACTAAATATGTATGTGGACTAGTTAGCTTAATGCGTTGGTGTTCTACCTTGGCGTAACCGGATTGTTTCGAAATCGTGTTAATCTCGGCCTCCTAAGCGCTGCGGTCGGCACGCAAGACTGAGGTTCTTCCTGTCTATTTCACGTGAAAAGCAGCCTAGTACAGTCTGTGCCAAAACTGACGCAAAATCTAACCTGCTCCTCGAATTTGACATAGACTCACGATGCTGCCAACATATTATTCACACGTTTGAATTTACACAGCTCGCTGAAGATCAGCTTTTTATCTCTCGATATAAGAAATAAAGTGATTTGATGCTTCACGAAGTATAGAAAAATACGTAAGTTGATAATTTACGCAGATGTGTGCAACATCTTAGAAATAACTCCTAAAGTTCATAGAAAATCAGTGTCAGAGTTACTAGTTTCGCCCATTTAAACGAGTTTCATCAGTAGTGAAACAAAAGATCACAGTAACTCAATGTGTCAACCATGTCAGAGGCGAAACTATTTTACCAATTGCAAAAAAGAAGGCGAAATTTATAGTCGAGCAAAGTCGTCGCGTTTGGGTTTATCATTAGTGGCATTGTTGCGGTGTTTATAAGTCTCCATGGCTGCGCGAATCTCTACTAAAAAATTGGAATTTGCGGCTGCCACCAGA
>CALNHX010006988.1:0-80388 GCA_940337035.1 Agriotes lineatus
AATACCATGTAAAGAACACAGGCCTCAGCTCTCTGACGTCATGAGTTTGAGACTTCAGCTGAAGTAGGTAAGTTATGATCGCTGGCGTGAGCCACGAGTACTTACAATTATCCAATTATCAATTATAGTTGGGCTTTTTTAATTGACTGTGTGCTTTCTTTAGTGTTTGGTGGTTCGCGTATGAGTGCTTTATCAACAATTCTGCACATATAAACACGTAAATAACCGTTACAAGTGGTTGTGAAATAAATTCCTTGTCACACCATGGCAATTTGAAAGCGTTTCAAAACAGTTGCAGGCGAATAAAGTTAATAGTAATTTATTGTGATTATACACCACATTCAAGCAAAAATTTATAGATAGATTTTTTCATCATTATGCCGAAAAAGTATCCAATTCGGAGATATTCATAGGCAAGTGCCGGCGATCACTTGCAATCGATGTCACACGGGCTTTTGGAAGTCTGTGGTAGGTGGTTCGAATCCGGACCACGGCAGTTGCCAGCTCTTGGAAGCCCTTTACCATAAATTAGGGTGAGGTTAGTTTAAGGTGGTGGGAATACTAGTACGCAGAGTGATCTCGAAAGGAAACTACACAAACGTATACATACTCTTGGGCGAAGTCTGGCCCTATCGTTTATTTATGCAGTAGCGAGAATGTGACGTCAGCTTGCTTAAATTGGTGACGTTTGGAATGTACATTTTCCTGCACTTTGCGGAAGCCAGCATCGTATATCGGCAGTTTTGGAACTTGGCGTTGAACTCGGTAGCAGCATTTTCCTTCCTCCGCGGCATTTGACTTTGGCCGCCGGGTTAGCGTATCAGCGCCGGGGCGATGAGCTCGTAGCTTTAGGTCAGCTATAGCAAAGTTTGACACAGTGAAAGTTGCCACATCTTATGACGCTGATGTAGTCGGGTGGGTGTGGTATTTGCAAGCATAACATTACCGGCAGTAAGACGCTTGATTTATTCAGATTGAACAGTTGTAATATGCATATAAACTTCTGGGATTTCATGATATTCTGTCGTACCATCTTTGTAGCCGGCCCCGAAGATCGATATTTCATCGGATCAAACTAAAACACGACTGCGAGGGTCCTCCATAGAAGCTGGCTACGTTTCACAATTATTGTGGTAAAATTCATAATAATAGATTGAACAAAGGAGATAGCGTAGGAAACTAAGTATGTTAACAAATAAGTAAACCGAATTTTACGGTTTTTGTTTTGAGATGTTGTTTTCCATTGCAAAAAAGCGATTGAAGCGTGACTAAGAGCTCAGTTTACTAATTGTAACCCTGTAAACACTCTGATCTGCGCCTATGCGATTTAACACTAAATTCTACCGACGGGCGGCCTTTCTGTACTGCCTTTAGATGGTATTGTATGGACACCTATGTGGAATGGTACCTCAAAGATGTAAACTAAAAGTATTAAGATGGAATCCATTTGTAAAACAAAACAGAGAAACAGTCGGTGAAACACGTGACGGATAATATAATTTTTAGGTAATTACATGAGGAAGTGCAGCGGTGGTTGTTCAGAGGTACAAGCCTCTTGTTCTGGGCCAGAAAATCTGGGTTCAAATCCCACTAACTCCATCAGTTTTCACTGCGATTATCTAAATCTGGCTTTGGCAACCGTGTGGTCTTTATGATTCAAAAACTTCTTAAAGAGGAAAGGTATAGGGCTCGTGATTCAATGAGGATGTTAACAACGAGACCGACGACAACAAGAGAAAGATTGGACAGAGCGAAATAGGTGTAGCTTGGGATGCGGATTTCAAAAAATTGCTGTATATCATAATTATATTATTTAAGCAAAGACTTCACAACATAGAATAAATACTATAGTTTATTCAAATTCAAGATAGAGCAAAATCTGCAACCCAAGTTACAAATATCAGCGGTCAGTTGATTACTAATTTGATTTGATTAAAATTTAGATCAGAGAGATATGGCTTTGTTGCCGTCTTGATGAGTGTCAGAATCAAATTCGAGGTTAGCAGGTTAGGTTTTGCGTCAGTTTTGACACGAACTGACGCAAAACCTAACCTGCTAACCTCGAATTTGATTTTGACACTCATCAAGACAGCAACAAAGCCATATCTCTCTTATCTAAATTTTAATAAAATCATATTAGTAATCAACTTACTGCTGATATTTGTAATTTGGGTTGCAGATTTTGCTCTATCTTGAATTTGAATGAACTATAAATTGCGTAAAGAGCTATAGAAATCAAACTTCAAAATCAAAAGATAGTTACTTTATATTTAAAAAAAATAATTTTTGCTGCTTCCATTAATGTTAAAAAGGAATTTTCACATCACATTACCTTAAGCTATCAAGTTTCCATACTCGATAAAGCTATTTCTAGAAAAACAAGCAGCTGAAATGTCTCCAAGCTCGGGCGCTTGGTGCTTTCCACGAGTCGATACAAGACGGCTTTCAGTGCGTATTTTCCACTTATTCTGAAACTCTTCGGCTCAGTTTGGAGGATCGCTGCCAGTTCTTGATTCGGCCAATCAAAGATACGTGCTGCGCACAAGCCAATGTCTGCCGAAGAGTTTATAAAGGTGGGCCCTGAGCCGGCTCAGCAGTGATTTGACTCCAGTGCTCAGGAGACAGGAAGTGGTGATAATGAGCGCCTCCGGGAAGTCGCTGCTGGGGCTCTGGCTCTACCGCAGCGGCGAGGACTGGGCCGTCAAGGAGGATTGCCCCATTCCTACCACCAACTCCAGCCAGGTGGGTCACGTTACCAATATGCTTTTTCAAGTACGCGTTAGCAAGTCAGCTTTAGGTCCGCAAACTTTGTTTCCTTTAGGGCTAAATTAAGGTAAATTAATTACTCGTGCTAGCAGATACCTGGAATTGTATCTAATAAAGTAATAACCAACAATTAAAAGCCTGCAATATACATCGTGCTCAGAAAGCCCAGCTTTATCAAATTATTATTGTTTTGCAAACGTGTTGCCTATGTAAAAACTGAAAGCAGTGATAAAATCAACGAAGATTTCATAATGTATAGGGTGTTCCATTAGCAATGGAATTAAATTGAGGTTTCTCTTATAAGGTATTAGAGCTAAAAAATGTTTGCGCGAGATCAACTCTTCTAGGGCAATACTATAGACCAGGAGGTCTCAAAGTTTTATCCTCGAGTAACCCTTTACGAAATTTAGCACGCACAGCAATTGTACCCCTAACTTCATTGAGCGCGTAGTTGGTTAGCACCCCTTAGCATGGTATCGTGGAAACGAGGAAAGAGATTTTAATTTCGGCAGAAGGACCTAATTTCATGAGATGTTCACAACTTAATAAAATCAAAACAAGTTACAGGGTTACGTATATTTTATATGGGTTTTGTGAACGAAATTAAAAATGACTTATTTCACATTAAAGAACAATCAATGTGTAAAATATTAAGAGACATTCGAAATCCATGAACATTAAATTTGTTAAATGTTGTCAAGACTTAACAATATTGGGAATAGTTCAGGAGTTGTTTAAATTAAAAAACGTTTTGTGTCAATAGTGTTACAATTTAATAAAAAATAAAATAAAAATCGAAAGGAGTCATAGAGTTCCTTAAATTTGAAATTTTCCACATTTATGGATTCAAAAATCACTTATTTCACGCTGAAACACTTTTGTAATGTGCAAATATTGACAGACGTTTGTTCTCAAATGTCAAAATGAAATTTACAAAATGTTCCCGAATTAATACAATTAGGTTATTCAAATGTAATTTACTTTAAACTTAAGTTTTTTTTCCAAGTTAATAATAGAATTATACATTGTACTAATATAACTAAAAACATCTCATTTAACACTGAAACATGTTTTTAGTGTGCAAAATATTAACAGACATTTGTAATCCGTCAAAATAGATTATCACGTTTAAGACAGTAAATATTTTACATTTTCTTACTTAAAACAGTACCAGACGCTAGTAGATAAGTAAAAACAATTAAAATTAAATTTATAAGATGCTCAAAACTTAATACAATTAGAAAATGTTAAACATACATTTAAAATTCTAAATTTGCTTGTGTTTATAGAATTGATTATTTGACACTGACTTTTTTGTATGTGCACAATATTAATAGGCATTTGAAATCACTCGAAATAAACTGTATAACGTGTTTAAGGCTTAATAAACTGGAAGAAATTAAATCATGTTACTTTCCGCTTAAACATTTTTCTAAGAGAAAAATATTAGTGCGGAACTGAAAACCTGTCAGAATTAAATTATAAGATACTGAAATGTCTAAATTCTAAATTAACCTGTGTGTTAACAGAACTGAACACACTGAAATTTGTTTTGGCTACCCTACTACATTAAAAAATCGTTAGAGTAATTTTTGAGGAAAGTGAAAAAAACTGAAAAATCACAAGAGTAAACAACAAATTTCCGGTTATGCGATTTTCTTCAAAAGCTTGCTGTCGCATCTAGATAGTACACAAAACTTATGTATGAAGTTTCAACGCCATACCTCTTTGCGTTTTTGAGATATTCTGTTCACAGGCACACAGACCAATGAACACAAACATGTTTTTTGGGTTCAGGGGGCTCTAAAACGTAAAGATCTGTTGAAAACTCAATTTCGAATTTTTGGGGCGAATCTAATACTTCATTTATTGTAAAAGGAAGTAAACAGTGTACTATTTCAATGTTATACTAGTAAAGTTAAACATAACTTATTTCACACTTAACCATTTTTCCAATGTGCACAATTACTGAAAATTCTAATTTGTTTGGGTCAAGGGAATCTAAAATATCTTACTTCACACTGAAACATTTTTTCAATGTCTAAAATATTAAGCCATTTACAATTCACTAAAATCTATTTCATGAAATTGAAAATGGTATATAAAGTTATACATTTCTAAAAAAACTTACAATCTATTTCTCGCTAAACTTCTTCTTAATGTGCGAAATATATAATTGTCCACTTGAAAACGTTGCTTTGAGACAATAGTTCCTTTTGCTATAAATAGGTTTCTCGAGTTGTTCATTGGTTCTGGTATCCTGATATTTTTAAAAGTAGATATAAAGCACTCTTATTAAGAATTCAAGCCTCCTAATTAATATAATTTGCTTTACATAATCATCTGATAATCGTATTAATTTTCATATCTATTTTTCTGGTAAAGTTGAAAAACATAAATCATATATAATTATTCTCTTATTATACATTTATATACGGGGTGGTCGGGTGGTTTACTAGCTCATTAACAAACTTTGTCAGAAGAAAGCCGATGTAATTTTAAGAAAAAACCAGTGTCCAAACATTCTTCGTTTTCGATCTACGGGGTTTTCTAAAAGATATAGTTTTTTTTATAATATCTTTATTAGTGCATTTAGTTACACCAAATTTTGTACATAGTACACTTGGATAGGACGCCTTAAAGTGTAATAGTATCAAGCTCTACAATTAACCAGTGACGTAGATAGAAGTAATAAGTGATATAAATTTAACAAGAAAAATAGTGGCAATACATTTAATTCTAGACAGAAAGTCTTCCTTTGTTTTGCTATATCTCATTGTGTACTGGTAAACTTGATTTTTCTAATTTATTTCGCCGATTTTGCAGTAATTATTTACTATACAAGTGGTAACAGCATCATTAATATACGTGTGTGTAAGTTACAAACGAGTGCGTAGCACGAGTTATGTAAGCACACAAGTATATTAATGATGCATTATCATACATGTATTGTACAAAATTTTTTCTACGACTGCCTAAAATTGAAGAAAGTACATTAAGAGAAATGTCAGATCTGTCATTTTCAAAAATATTTTAGTAGGCAAATGTCATTATGTCATTCATTTGACACTATTTCAGTTAGGTAATAAAGCCATTATACCACTCAGTTAGGTAATGAAGCTCATTACACCACTCAGTTATGTAATGGCTTCATTACCTAACTGAATGGTATAATGGCTTTATTACCTAACTGAAATAGTGTCAAATGAGTAACGCAATGAGTTACTTATCCCACTGGAGTAGATAAAATACTTTATATACATTTATAAACTAATTAACACGTAAACATTACTTGCATAATATTCTGTTGCAAATCGTAATAATAAACATAACTTATTTTCTATTTTCACATTTTTTCAGTGTACCTACACGTTGATCACCAAAAGAATAAAGCGCAGATTTAGTAATATTGGTATTTAAATTTCTTTATAAAAAACAGCTAAGAAGATATTTGCGAAAAACCTAAAAAGTCTGTCTTTTTTTCAAGATGGCGGTGATTCCTCTCCCTTAATTGTTCAGGACTTTAGTAAACATCTATGCCAAATGTCAAAACTTTCCGATGTTTACTTCCTTTTACGATAAAGGAGGTATTGGATTCACCTCAAAAATACAAAATTGAGTTTTCAACAGATCTTCACGTTTTAGAGTCCACTAAACCCAAAAAATATGTTTTTGTTCACTGGTCCGTCTGTTTGTGTGTTGTCAGTGTGTCTGTGAACAGAATATCTCAAAAACAAAATGAGGTATAGCGTTGAAACTGCATATATAAGTTTTGCGTACTATCTAGATGCGTCAGCAAGTTTTTAAAGAAAATCGCATAACTGGAAGTATGGTGTTTACGGCTCTAACGATTTTTTTCAAACGTTACATTTTCATTACATTTTTAATGTGTATTGATGTGACATAGGTGATTTTCCAGTTGAATACCTCTAAAATGGGGTTCTTTTGTTTTTTCCTATTTTTGTATTAACTCTTATTTTAAATAGAACACCTGGTATATTATTACATTTTTGTATTTAACTTAAAATTTTAGAGAAAATTTGTCTCTTGAACTAACGCTCTATTTTGTACGGTTTCTGTAGAATTCGTAATTTTTGAAAATTTTTGAGAAATGCTTGGTGTATCACACCAGATTTTTACTTCCCTCCTCTGAAAGACGAAGGAAGTATTGTAATCCCGAAAAAATCACCTTCCGAGATTTCTTCAGACCTTCACGTTTCAAGGTCCTTAGATGACGAAAAAGAGGTTTTCTTAATTCCGTCTGTCTGTCTGTATGCCTGTCTGTCTGTTGGCAGTATAGCTCAAAAACGATTTGTTGGAGGAAGACGATATTTTGCATACAGATTATATATCTACCTCGCATGAAACCGGTACAATTTCATACAAATATATACAGGGTGAGCACCGTTTATTTTTGGGTTAATTTTGAAATAGAAGCAAGTAATAACTTTCACATAGGTCAGTCTTTACATTTGCCGAAAATAAGACTAAACCGATAGAGGATAATGTCACAAAAGAGTAAAAACATTTCAACAAAAACAGCGTTCTGTTCAAGAGAGGCGCTCGCCGGACTTACTTGAAAGAGGCTCGGTAGCGCAGTTGGCTTTATCGGTGCAGATACGATTTCTATGTAGGGGTGCGGCTACGATCGCTCTGCAGATGCGGAGGGTTCAAACCCCAGCCGGATAAATTTTTTTATTTGAAAATGTATTTAATTTATTAGAAACTTGAAGCTATTTTTACTTCTAACTTAATTTTTAAGTTATTTAGTGTCACAATGTCGACGAGGGAAGTTCTGGGTAAAGCCTTTTGCAGATATTTTTTCTTATTTTCTCTTCGTTATCTGGGCTAAATTTGGAACGAAAATGTCTGTATCTCTAAAATGTATGCCGAATATGAACAAAATGCAGCTATTGTACATATTTGAAAATAAGTTCGACATTCAGAAAGGCGATCTAATAAGCATGGGTTAAAAAACCATGGGAGTAACATATGTAACTAGCAGAGCTGAGCAAATTACTTTTAAAAAGTAATTAATTACTAATTACCAATTACCTCTCGACGAAGTAATTGAGTTACCAGAGATTTCAATTACTCAAATAAAATAGTAATTCAATTAGCAATTACTTGGTAATTGTAATTGCACAATACAAATTACTTTTTCAATTACTTTCAATAGAAATTGTGGCGGTATATTTGTATGTAGTAGTATTTAAATACCTCGGTGCTAGTACATCACTCGACAGGAGCGAATTAAAATTAATAAATTATTATTATGAACTAATCCTTTATCTAATAGACGTGTCTGTCCGGGACGCTGTTTTGTCTGTCTGGGACGCTGTTTCAGCAGCCAAACCGTAAGAGATAGAGAAAAAAGTTATTAAAGTTATATGTTTGGAATGGTCATGTCAGGTCAGGAACCGAATTTCAGTCTCTAACACTAATTATTATCTTAATTATAATCCTAACTTTTTAGGTTAGATTCTAGGCAAATTTTATCAAGGCGAATGCGACTGGTAGTTTGCCACCAACAATGACGTCATATACGTACGTGTGGTGAATACGCGTTCTATTTGCAAAACGGTCTTTTGTGTTTTCTTAAATGAGACATTTGTCTTACTGGACTGCTAGTATTTTCTAATAGTACGGGCACAATAGAGCAAGACCGGAGTCAGAAAATTACAAAATTCTTCATTCATGAAACCTCATTTATAGCTTCGTCTTGTCAATAGAATCGTAGATCCGAAGAGTCCCAAAATTTCAGGGGGTGGAACACTGTTTCTTGAGGGGGGTGGGGGGAGATTGGGGGATTTGAAACATTGGAATTTTATGCTAAAAGTTGAGTGAGGTGGCATTTTTCGCCCCCGAATGGAATAACTTTCAGGTCGATTGAATCACTCCTTAACGAGATATGATATATTTTATTGGGAAAACACAGAGATCATGGGCATGGCGTTACGTAGGTAATCCTCCATATTTTTTGGTCTCAGTCAAAAAGATAGTATACTTGTTGAAAATATCGTACAAAACTATCTCACCACAATAACTCTGAATATGACGTCACCGACTATGCTTTTCATTTCCACCGAAATGCGAAATTACAAACTTTAGCTAATTTTTATTTCTATCTAATAAATATTTCTGTCACGCTTCTGTCTTGCACGTTCTAAAGTAGTATTTATATAAAAAACTTTTCTGCTCCAAGCCGGGTTGAACCTGATACCATTGTATTGCTAGATCTTAGCTCTACCTCTAGTCTACGGCGACTTGCTAAGAATGTCTATTGTATGTTAACCTCTATGAACGGCTGTTTAAATGGTTGCCTACCAATCCTTGTCTGTTTTAACAAATTCTATGAAATGAATAATATAGTAGTTTTCAAACTTACGAATGTAATTACAAAAGGCTATTTGTGAACCCAGTTAATTAACAGGTTTCTGTTTATAGATCTAAGTGTTAATGAGATGAATTCCGTAAAATATCGCTTCATTTCACACAAATTAACAATGTCTGCGAAGAATTCGAAAAAAGATGTCGATGCATTTGTGTTAGCGGCAAAAAGGTATTTATTGTAAATTTGGTTTACACGAAAAAATATTATGTAAATACATTAAGAAGGAGTTATGTTAATGACTCGATATTATGGGAGATTGTGTTCAAATTTAAAATTTAAGTTACTGCAGAGATACAAAATTTGGCATCATGCAAAAGGTATAAAATAAAACGAATAAACAAACAATGACTGCTTTTAATATATTGTTTTCGAAAATAACTGTTATTAACTTGTTTTGATGCAAGAAGTTTCATGCAATTAGATTTACCGATAAAAGTGAAATTGTAGAAAGCACGCTAAGGAGGCTTGTTAGTTTCAAACGTGTTTGAACTATGCAGTTGTTTGAATACTATCTAACTTAATTTTTATCTTGTATTTTAAGTCTATATGTGATTCCACTATTTCTTTTTCGAGTCTGAAGTTGGTTAAATACAAAGCTTCTATATTTTCGAACTGTAAAATGTAACGATTTTTGTTTCTGTAATAAATGTGTTTAATTCCAGTTACAACTAGTTCTGTTCCTTCCTGAAGTTCCTCCAAACGATGGCATTGTGCAATCTTAATCTTGCCCTTTAGTTGCTACATGCTAATGTTGGAAATTTGTCTTTTGCACCCATTTTTTACTCCAAGTATTCCGACATATAGATATTTCCCATAATTATTATTATACCCACTATTATATACAGTAAATGCAGAAATCGTATAATATCCAGTTATATCAATTTTTTTTCATGGATTTTTAAAGTAATTTCGTAAGTTTTCGAAATTAAGCGATATGTTACGGATTTACAATGTTTTCAATTTATTTAGTTTGTCACTCAACACTTTTTGAGTTTTAATTAACTGGATTCACAAATAGCCTTTTGTAATTACATTCGTAAGTTTGAAAATTACTATATTATTCATTTCAAAGGATTTATTAAAACAGACAAGGATTGGTAGGCAACCAATTAAACAGCCGTTCATAGAGGTTAACATAGAATAGAAAATCTTAACAAGTCGCCGTAGACTAGCGGTAAGGCTTAGGTCTAGCAATACAATGGTATCAGGTTCCAACCCGGCTTGGAGCAGAAAAGTTTTTAAATAAATTCGACTTTAGAACGTGCAAGACAGAACCTTCCAGTTGCTAGTACGACAAAGATAATGAATCGCTTTCAAGGAATGCAAGAGAGATTGTGAGAGAGAAAGTGTGTGGACAAGGATAGGCGTGACGAATACAGAGCCTTACGTAGCTAATTCAAAATCCAAAATGGACGCCGCTTCAATTAAAACAAAATGGCGCGAGCATCATCTGACGAAATCAAATCCAAAATAGCCGCCGCTTCAATTAAAAGAAAATGGCGCCTAAAGTGCGCCTTTGTCCCAGGCAATTTAATGATTAAAAACAAAATGGCGCCCAAAGTGTTGTCATTTAAAAAAAAAGTCGATGACGTCATAACTTTTAAAACAAATGGCGTAGCAACATAAAGGTGGTTGTAGTGTATGTCCTACAATTAAAATCGCTATACCGCTTCAAGATTTTTTCATAAAAATTAATATTAACAAAGTTAATGAATTTATCCGTTACTTTATTTCCACACTGTATATTATGCACATCCCAACGATACCCGCCTGCACCAAATATTTTTCTCTTTTTTCGTGCACGAGTTTAAATTGCAAATATTGCGCAAAATTTGCTGCTATCCAACTAGTCATAGGAGATCATAAATTATACTTATACTAGCAGTCCAGTGAGACAAATGTCTCATTTAATAAAACAAAAAATACCGTTTTGCAAATAGAACGCGTATTCACCACATGTACGTATATGACGTCATTGTTGGTAGCAAACTACCAGTCGCATTCGCCTTGATAAAATTTGCCTAGAATCTAACCTAAAAAGTTAGGATTATAATTAAGATAATAATTAGTGTCACGTGACTGAAATTCGGTTCCTGCCCTGACATGACCATTCCAAACATATAACTTTAATAACTTTTTTCTCTATCTCTTACGGTTTGGCTGCTGAAACAGCGTCCCAGACAGACGAAACAGCGTCCCGGACAGACACGTCTATTAGATAAAGGATGGTTTCAGGATTACTCTATTGCGATTTGCTTAACCCTTAACATGTAACTTAATCAGGCCCTATTCGCTTATTTTTCACGTTCTGGAGATTTAATACCCAATAGGGGTCAGTAATTTAGTAACTAAATTACCAGAAAGTAATTCAATTACTGCGAGTAATTTCAATTACCACAAGTAATTGAAATACTTTACAGTAATTTAATTAAGTAAAAGTAATTGAGTAATGGAATGTAGTAATTAATTACTTTCAAAAAGTTAACAGTTAACTGAAAAACATGCGGTCTAGTTAACTTTGAAGCTGTTGAATTCGTGTCGTGCTTTACATAATATGGTTGGGCACATAACCTCATATTTAATTTAATATTTGCATAAAATAATACATAAATTAATAGCTGGCCATAGACACACATTTAAAACCGCCACGATTGTAGTACATCCGTGCCGGTTTTGAACGTGTGCATATGCGCAGCCCATAAGTTGGGCATAGACACGCGTTCAAAACTTCCACGAAAAACTACAATCGTGGCGGTTTTAAACGTGTGTCTATGGCCAGCTATTGACCAACAAGTATGACGTCAAAAACTTGCTAGTTACTATTCTAGTAAAACAAGATACAAGAAGCAGTTACGTGTTATGATAGTTAAAAATGTGCGTCTAGAATACGGTACGACATACATAAGCAACGGCCTACGACCTCGCGGGCTAGACCTTTACTCTAGACTCTAGTGGGTAATACAAAGGTGCTCTAAATTGTTCCGTCTTGGAAATACGTAACACTACCTGTATAGTCAATAATTATATTCTCCATGACTTTTCTATTTTTCTCCCACTCGTGACTAAGGACTACCTCTTTACTTCTTTTTAGGATAAAGGAAGTATTGAATTCACCCCAAAAATTCGAAATTTAGTTTTCAACAGATCTTCACGTTTTAGAGTCCTCTGAACCAAAAAAACATATTTTTGTTCATTGTTCTGCCTGTGTGGCTGTCTGTCTGTCTGTCTGTGAACAGAATATCTCAAAAACGAAGAGAGGTATGACGTTGAAACTTCATATATTAGTTTTGTGTACTATGTAGATGAGACAGCAAGCGTTTGAAGATAATCGCATAACCGGAAGTAGGTGTTTACTCTTGTGTTTTTTTCGATTTTCAAAAACGGCTCTAACGATTTTTTTCAAACTTTACACATTTATTGATGTGGAGATAGGTGATTTTCCAGTTGAATACTACTACTAAAATGGGTTTCTTTTGTTTTTTTTCTATTTTTTTTTATTAACTCCTATTTTAAATAGAACACCCGGCATATTATTACATTTTTGAATTCAGCTTAAAATTTTAGAGAAAATGTATCTCTTCAACTAACGCTCTATTTTGTACCGTTTTTGTAGAATTCGTAACTTTTGAAAAGTTTTGACAAATGCTTAAAAATTAAAAATCAAATTTTTGCCTAATTATAAGATCACTGTAAACGGAAGTTGTGTGAGTGTATCAGATTTTTTTATTTGGAATGACCATAGTAATATGACTATTATGTATAAAAAAAAGTAAAGCTCGGGCGCCCAGTCCATATTCCTACGTGTGGAATGACTCTTATTTTGAGTAGGTGTTGGATAAAAACATTTTTCTTGGCAACCGTTGCGCCAATGGAAAAAATACATCAAGGCTTGATTAAGGCTCTAAAATCTCCTCAAGTACCGTTCTCTTTTAAATAAGAAATTGGGCATTTATTTTCCACAAAAGCTTGTTTTTCAAATTTGCTTTTAATTAACTCTAATATTTTTAACGGAGTATGTTTATTTAGCAGGGTTAAAACATTATAATTAAACAAGTCCACTTTTTCATTTACGTTATTAAGATAAAATATACTTTGCCAAGGAATTAACCTCAAATCATTACGAAATAAGTGTATATTGGAACCGCTAAAAGATAAGTTGAAGGTTGTTCAGTATTTTCAATCGTTAAATGACAAAAAATTGTTTCGTAGTCGGAGAATTTAAAACTATCAATACTAATACCATGTGTGACCATGGCACTGTCAGATGTGAAGATAAGGTCCAACAAGGACTTAATTCCCGTAGCTTCAGTGATAAGTTATTTGCAGTATAAAATATCGTATAATGTATTTAAATACTTACTCTCTGTTTCATAAGAAGGTTCAAGTAAATTAATGTTCATATCGCCGAGACAAATCAGGCTATCACTTATACCATGTGTTCAAAAAGAAATTATATATGGGTTGGCCATGGAAAATAAAACTAACGTCAACAGCAAGCTTTAGGGAAAGCAATCTTTAGAATTTTCAATCACATTACCAGCTTATAATATAACAGTGATGATAGTTAATGCATTGTTAAGCTTGCTGTTGACATTAATTTATTTTCCACGGCCAACCCTTCTGTACCTTTTTTTAAACACATCTTAAAAGCCAGTTGCGTGCAGGTTCGCTCAAGCTCATCACACACAAATATAGTTTTGCCTTGGTGATTTATATACAGCACCTATTGCTACTCCATTCATTCATTTCCATGAATGTCGAATCAAATTCAGGAATAAGCGTGGTTATATTTTTTGTCATTGACTGCAAATTATCGAGTGCGGGTACATCACTTACGGTTTTCCTTTGGTGAGTTGTCTTCAGCTCACGCTGATCGCTATCATTACTGCTGCTGCTTTTGCTAGATGACGAAGTAGAAGTGTCCTGCACTGGAACAGGGGTTGTAGGAACACCTTTTTATTTCTTCTTTTCCCTGAGAATTTTGAGCACTTTTAAACACCTCACACAGTTCAACCACTTCTGATGTAGTCCGTAAGGATAGAGACACTAAAACACTACGAGTTGTCGCAAAATAATATTTCAATCTAAATTACAGCACGGGTTTACGTTCGCAAGATGTAACAAGAATGAACAAGAATGAATAATCACACCTGAACAATCCTATTACATAACACACTGATAACAAAGACGTAAACACTTTTATAAATGTACATGAATCATAATTCGATTCCGGATTACACTAACGGCATACAGGGTGTTCCATAAATATACCGACGAGAAACATATGTCCGAAAACGCTTCGTTTTCGAGATACAGGGTGTTAAAATTTGTAGAAAAAAACGTTTCGGCCGATTTTAATGAAATTTTCACAGTTTGTTAGCAACTTTCTGAGGCATCTTTTGGATCTATTACAGTTGATACAGTAAATAGTGTTTTTGCATAAAAAATAACACCCAGTGTTTTTGTATAAAAAATAACACCCAGTGGTTTTTTTAAATTTTTAAACTTGTTTAAGATGAAGCAACTAACAACACTTCTTTTTTTTTACTTGAGGGTTTTGCGTATCTTGCTTCAGTTTCGAGGGAATAAATTTGAATCAATTTTTTACAAATTTTAACACCCTGTATTTCGAATATGAAGCGTTTTTGGACATATGTTTATAAAGTAAAAAAAGTTTGTTTTGATGTCCCCTACCACCCCTAAAAGTTTCTCGGTATATTTATGGAACACCCTGTATATAAGGCACGGCCCACAATTGTTGAAAACTGAAGTAGATTTGTCTTCCGAAACGTTCATGTTCTAATATTTTTCATTTTGTAGTGTGGCGGAATACCCAAAAAATAGCATGATTATTGAAAAAAGTTTCAAACATTATAAATAATTGTATGTTATGCCACAGATTTGTGGTAGTATCAATATTATTTTTATAGTATTGTAAGTGCCAGTTACATATCTTATGTAATCAATTATTGTTGGTGTTAACAGATTTATATTTCAGGATAAGGAAAAGGCTATGGGGCAAATGTTTACAAAACATCAATATTATACCAAGAAATGAATGCAAAACCATCGACAAACTGAGATTTTGTACATTTTTCAGCATTGTGTTGTGTTTCTTTATTAAAAAAGATAAATTTCCTAATTCCAAATCTGAATCTTCATCAGAATAGGACGACTCTGCTAACGAAGCTACCACAGAAGGAAAGTCAACCGCACATTGTTCTCCCATATATTTCACCCAATTACTCCTGATAAGAGATTCATAGTGTCTAATGCAGTTTCTCCACTTATCAGCATCGCATTTGCTTAAGACTTCATCTCAAACCTTTCTTACCGCTGCTTTTGAATTTGGGGCTGACATTGTTAACTTATTATATAGTTGTTTACAGAATGTCCATATAAGTTCGATGGGGTTGTAAAAACAATTGGAGGAAAATTTAGAAAATTTATGTTGTTTTGCTATAGAAAATCGTCAATTTTATATGTTTTGTCGAAATTATTTAGGTGGGTTTTAACTAGATTTCAAAGTTGCATAGTTATCGTTTTCATCAAAATACATTTTGTTTGTATACAGCCAGGCCTTGCGAGTTTTTATTTCCCTCGTCTAAAAGACGAAGGAAGTATTGTAATCATGAAAAGATCGCCATCTAAAATTTCTTCAGATCTTCACGTTTCAAGGTCCCTAGATGACGAAAAATAGGTTTTCTAATTCCGTCTTTTGCATGCATATTATATGTGTACCTGGCATATAACCGAGAAAAGCACCTTAAAAATAACATTTTGTTTAGTTTTGCTCTATTTACCTGAGCAGAAAAATAATAAATGTAATAAAAAAAGTAGCTGTTAATTTGTAAAATGTGTTGTCTAAGGAGCTTCAGCTAGAGGTTTACGTTTTACGTTGTTATTAGATCCTAGGTATAGGAGTCATTGGTAGTCGTTGTGGTATTGAATATAAATATATTTCAGGCTTCTTGGCCCTTCTTCAGTACATTTTAAAAATTATATAACATCTGTAATAAAATAATTAACATTAGTGATGAGATTAGGTTAGTGAACTTTAGATTATTTTATTAGTTAATTTTCTCAACTATTTCTGTAGTAGTAATTAAAATCTTATATAATTTTACTTTAAACAAGGATAATGAAGATTAGTTACTGTGATAATGTATCATGAATTGGAACATTAATTTGTTAACAAAACATGTAGTCCTATTGTTTGCATTGGAAACAATATTAAAATCTGTAATGGATTTTTTATTGTTAAAAAGAAAATAATTAATAATAAGTGACTAAACATTTACCTTCCTTGTAGGTTTTGTTTTAGTTTAGAATGGAAAAGTTTTTGCAAAATTGGTAATGATATTATTATCAAAAAATCTGTAAAAATGTGTAGTAAGTGAATGTAAGGAAAACATTTTTTGATAATGATTCAAATACCTTTAATAACCATTCATGTAGATGTGGAGCAATAAACACAGTTGTGAATTTTTCTGAAGGATATTATGCTGAGTGAAGTTTAGAGTTGTTAAATGCACAAAATGGGTCTTCGTGGATCATTACTGCAGTAAGTATTTTAGTAAAATTTTCTCATTAATTGAGTATTTAATTCATCTGTAAACATAATCTTGTTTTAATAATTTTTATCTTATTTTATTATAATAACGTAAGAACTTACAATAAATATTTTATGTTGAAAAACTTTTTGAAATTGTAATGCTGTAACGTTTGGTGGTTAAACTCCATTTTGAAAATTGTAAATGTATTGGTTATATTACGTAGAAAGCAGAAAACTACAAGAAAATTTAGTAATTAGTAATTATATTACTATAGTAATTGTTCTACTTACAATTTGTTGAATTAAAAAAAATGTTTGTTATAAAAATAAATTTTCGGTAAGAGCGACATTTAGCGTGTCCATTTTAATTTGCTGAACTACGAAACAGACAGGGAAGAGTTATGCGCAAGACATATTTAGTTTGCATTAGATCCAAATGGCAGTAATTTTAAAAATGATTTTTTCTAAAAACTATTTATATTAATGACAAAGATGGAGATTAAATTAAATGCTAAAGTTGAGATGGTCTAAATTAAATAGAAAAAGTTTATATTTTATAGTAAATTGTGATAAATTATATTAAATTTTTCAATATCAGTTCTATAATTTATAGTGTTTGGGTTTTTTAAATTTCATTTTGTACATGAGACGTTTTTGTAAATTATTTTTTCTTTGTAATATTTTTGGAGAATTAAAATAAAAATTATGAAAATTTTTTACTGCGTGATCCGACAAGGCGGTACAAGATTTATTTGGCGATAAAGCTTTAATTAATGGACTTCTTGTGTTAATTTATTCTTTTGCAAAGTTTTTGTTTAGTTTGTCCGATGTGTTTAGCATTACAATTGCTACAATCTAATTGGTAAATGACATTTGACTCATTGCTAATGGCTATTTTATCTTTTAAGTTCATAAAAAACAATTGTCCAATTGCATTATTGTTTTTATAAGCGATTTGTAAGTTGTAATTATTGGGGAATTTTTCTAAAGAAAAAGATAATTTTGGGATAAAAGGAAGAGTTATATAGTTTTTAGATACGTTATTGTTGATATTGTTAAATTTATTACCAAGACAATTTGGTTGAAGATCTATAGATTGATTAGGTTTATTGTATTTAATTTTGTTTAATCTGGTTTTACTGGTGCTATTAATTAATGGTAAAGCATAATTGTTCTTTAATAACATAGTTTTAATATTAATCAAATTTTGTTTATGAAAGCAGTTGGAAGATAGAAGTATTGCTCTATCAACTAAATTATTTATTAAACAAATTTTATAATTAATAGTGGTTATTGAATAGTAATTTAGATATCTATCAGTTTTAATTTGTTTTCTAAGCCAATTAGTAGTTATTGTTCCATTTTGATTTCTTATTACAGTAATATCTAAAAAGTTTATTGATTTTTGTGGATTTACTAATTCTAAAGTAAATTTTAGTTAAGGGCGAATGTCATTAAAGGTATCCAAAATTAAATTGATAGATTCAGAGTTTGCAGCTATTAAAATTTCGCACATACCTTTGCTAAAATGATAGTTTCTTTATTAAATTTACATAATGTAACTTCCTAAATTTTTTGTAAAACAAGATCAGCAATTGTACTAGCTAAAGGTTGACCCATAGCAACTTCAAATTTTTGTTTGTAAATTAGTTTATTGTATAGAAAATAGTTTGAATCCAAAATGGTTTTGACAGCACTTATGAAATCTTCATTAGGGATGTTTGTTTAATTTAGTACCAATAGAACTCAATGGTTTCAATTGCTAAGTTAATTGGAATGTTTGTATAGAATGAGACTACTATATCTAGTGAGAAAAAGATATGATTATTAGGTAAAGTAGTTACATCTATTTTTGTTTTTAGATTCCAGGAATCTTTTACACTGTATTTATTTAATTGTGTGATTTGAATCAATATTTTTGATATGTGTTTTGAAAGTTTGTATAAAGGGCTCATATATGAAGCAACTATTGGTCGGAGAGGATAGTTAATTTTATGAAATTTTAGCAATCCGTGGAGCTAAACCATTATGTGTAATTACATTTTTATATGTGTGTTCGTCATTACTAATTACTAAATTTTCTTGTAGTTTCCTGCTTTCTACGTAATATAACCGATACATTTACAATTTTCAAAATGGAGTTTAACCACCAAACGTTACAGCATTACAATTTCAAAAAGTTTTTCAACATAAAATATTTATTGTAAGTTCTTACATTATTATAATAAAATAAGATAAAAAGTATTAAAACAGGATGATGTTTACAGATGAATTAAATACTCAATTAATGAGAAAATTTTACTAAAATACTTACTGCAGTAAAGATCCACGAATACCCATTTTGTGCATTTAACAACTCTAAACTTCACTCAGCATAATATCCTTCAGAAAAATTCATAACTGTGTTTATTGCTCCACATCTACATGAATGGTTATTAAAGGTATTTGAATCATTATCAAAAAATGTTTTCCTTACATTCACTTACTACACATTTTTACAGATTTTTGGATAATAAAGTATCACGACTACAACAACTTATATTTGAACAAATCTTGCAATTAACAAAGAAGACTCTTTACTAACACTCCAATAACATTACCAATTTTTCAAAAACTTTTCCATTCTAAACTAAAACAAAACCTACAAGGAAGGTAAATGTTTCGTCACTAATTATTAATTATTTTCTTTTTAACAATAAAAAATCCCTTACCGATTTTAATATTATTTCAAATGCAAACAATAGGACTACATGTTTTGTTAACAAATAAATGTTCCAATTCTTGATACATTATCACAAGTAACTAATCTTTATTATTCTTGTGTAAAGTAAAATGATATAAGATTTTAATTACTACTACAGAAATAGTTGAGAAAATTAACTAATAAAATAATCTAAAGTTCACTACCCTAATCTCATCACTAATGTTAATTATTTTATTACAGATGTTATATAATTTTTAAAATGTACTGAAGAAGGGCCAAGAAGCCTGAAATATATTTATATTGAATACCACAACGACTACCAATGACTCCTATGCTTAGGATCTAATAACAACGTAAACCTCTAGCTGAAGCTCCTTATGCAACACAAGATACAAATAATGATTTACACATAGCTCAGGCTCTGTCATTGGCGAAAATGAGACAGATACAGGGTAAACATCACAAATTGGACAGAACAGTATTGTGTCTGGTCCACTTCGAGCACGCCAGTGGCTCAGTTATTCTAGCGGCGGAGCGCGGAATGCGAATTCCAGTGTACTACATTTTTACTTCCCTCTTCTAAAAGACGAATGAATTTTTTATTTGCAAATAATAAAAGTAATAATTTGCATATAGCTCAGGCTTTATTATTGACAAAAATGTGACGTAACAGATACAGGGTAAACATCACAAATGGGACACCAATTCAAAAACGCCCGTGGTTCTGTTATCCTAGCCGCAGATAATAAAATGGCTCGAAATATTCGCCTCGGAGCGCAGAGTTTGAATCCCAGCGATATACATGTTTTTATTTGCACATTGATCAAACTCGCGCGAGGGAAGTACCGTGTAAACCCCTTTACAGATTTTTAAAATTTGTATTAGTAGTTGGTCTCTTTTCTAACAACACTGAATGATATGCAGCATTATCCATAACGATAACACATTTACCCCCAACGCTAGTTAGAGCAGGCACCAACTCGTATTCTACCCAATTTTGAAAAATGTCGCTGCTTATATTATTGTGGTTATCTTGATTTTAAATTTTTGAATCTAAAAGAAGTTCACACACCGGAAGGAAATCACCACAATAGCCTTCATGAAGCATTGTGAATTTCTTACCTTCTAATTTCAAACTCTTGTTGTTAGTACACCTATCATCATCTTTTGACCACAATCGTATCATACTTCCGTTCTGGTATAAGTATACAGGTTTCACTTAGGCAAATAAGAGTCAATTCTTCCTCGTCATTAGCATATTGTAAATATTTTTTAAAGAATAGTAATAGTTTGCGTGTCAACAGGAATTTTGAATCAATTATATATTTTTTTGAATCATTTTCTTTAAATTTGTATCCCATCGATTTCAATAGTTTGTAGAGTTTTTTGTAGTCTGAACATTATATTTTAAATATTTCTAAATAATACTGATTGAAATCTAAAAAATAATCAGGGGTATTAACAATAATACAGTTTGTATTATAAGTTGAATTACTTACAAAAAATATTTGTCCAACTTTCTAAATTGCTTGTGCCTTTGCGCACCTTTTTAATTTCTTCAAAGCAGCTTCTAGCGGCTGTTTTTAATTCATCAGCATTCATGATATTACTCATTAATCGGAAATCACTTTCACTTATATTAAGCTTTATTTAGACTAACATAAGGCACTATCAGAAATTATGTATGTTTCTTATCTGTATTGATAAATTTTAAATTTCCCTGTATGTACGATAAAAATTTAAAATTACAAACTAATGTGCTGTCAACAAATAAGAGCTGGCAATATAAATCTAGTGTAGGACCTTGTTCCAAAACGATTATATGCAGTGCCTTCGGAAATGACCGAACGCTGATTAAGGACGTATGTAGGCAACCCATTTAACAGGAGTTAGTACTACTGTAAACATTTTAGTTTTCGTGGTAGTGGCATGCGAGTGGGTAATGGGGGTAAACACTTTATTGTGTTACCATTTTATTAATTTCTCATTCAGTAAAAATAAGTAACACTCACATCAACCTAGCTCTTATGAAAACAGTCTTAATTATTCAAAATCATAAAGTTTTACGTCGCAAGAAATAAACTAAAGTAAATCGGAATAATCTTATACATTTTTTATTCAATCGCATCAATTCAATTTTCAAAGTTAAGTTTTAAGACAACATAGTACATTTCACTTAAGATAAGTAAGTTAGTTCAATTCTGTGTATCAGGTGTTTACTTTTCTGTTCTTTTAGTAGTACGTTTACTTATCATTATTTACATTACGGCATATATATATATATATATATTTTTTTCAGGTGCGTTAATTTGTTTTCCTTTATTTAATGTATAGTCACATTAAGGTTGCTCGTTTAAATGTACGCTCACTTCTATCGAATTTTTTTGATTTTAAGGATTATCTATTGAATGCGGAACTTGATGTCATTGCTGTTACCGAGACTTGGCTTACTTGTCATGTACCCAGTACTGCAGTTTGCGTTCCTGGTTATAGGCTCGTACGCAGAGATCGTGTTACGGCTACCTGGGGAGGAGGCGTAGGTATTTATGTCAAAAATGATATAAATTTTTGTACAATTGATATCACTTCTCGCAGTAATGCAATTGCACAAATTTGGGTAAGTGTAAAATTAAATAATACTAAAATAATCATTGGTGATCTTTATAGAAGGCGAGAGTTTGCATGCGTTGAGTTCTTGGGCGCTTTAGAGGACTCCATAGCGGTGGTTACATCTATGACTGAGGATATAATTTGCTTAGGTGACTTTAATATTGATTTACTAAAATTTTAAGAAACTGCCACTATTCAATTTACCTCATTAATCGATTCTTTAGGATACAAAGAAATTATAAATAAAATAAACCTACTCGTATCACTAAAACGAGTTCTACTTTAATTGATTTAATTTTAATTCCTGTCGATAAGTAAGTTGTATCTTGGGATTTTATGAGCATCGACAATGTATCGGATCACAATCTTATTTATCGTAGTAGTAGTAGTAGTAGTAGTAGTTGTGGGGAGACCGAAGTCTAGCAAGTAGGCCACCATAGGCCCTTTTTGCCAACCCCATGCCATCCCCTCAACCGCCTTCATTATCGTCCTCTTCGATGGGCTCTTCTCCCTGCTTAAACCTTCCTGATTTTCTAATGAAGATCAGAATTTCGGCCCAGGATAGGGAGTTCAACTCTTCCATTCGAAGCGTAGGTGCTCCAAAGGTTCTATACCTCAGTCGCTGGTACGCTTCACATTCTCCCAAGTAGTGAAAGGACGTTTCCTCGTCCCTCCCACATCTTGGGCAAATGGGATCTTCCTCTACTCCTATCAGTGTTAGGTGTCTCTTTAGTTTACAGTGACCTGTCAAGATCCCTATCAAAAGATTTGTGGTTCTTCGGCTCCTTCCCATTAGCCAGACCGATTTCTTTGAATCAAATCCCGCTATGTGGTACTTTGCCTGACGACAGCCCCTGCATCCTTTCCACTTTTCCTCGCTGGTCTTGTAGGCCCACCCGGTTAGGGCTGCTGAGACCTGCTGCCTTGTTATACCCAAAAAAGGTTCCGGTCCGAAACAAGTTTCCCCGGCTCCGAGTTTGGCTAGTTCGTCCGCCTTCTCGTTGCCTTGGACCCCCGTGTGTCCCGGGACCCAGATGAGCTCGACGTCCTTTTCCCTTGCCAATTCGGCCAAAGCATCTCCGCATTCCTGGACAAGAGCTGATCTTGTCCTGGCCGAGAAGATTGCTTTTAGTGCGGCTTGGCTATCGGAGCAAATATAAATTTTTTGCTCTGGGGATATCCTGACCTCGTTCCTTGTTGCCACCGATAGGATGGCATAAACTTCTGCTTGGAATACCGTGGTGAATCTTCCTAAAGCATAGCTTTCTTGCACCCCTCGGCCTTCCATATAAATGCCTGCTCCAGAGGATTGCCTTTCCGCCACTCGAGAACCATCCGTGTAGCATATCAAGGCATTCGACTGGAGCTTAACCCTTTTTTGCTCCCACTGTTCCCTTGTTGGGATAGTGAGAGAGAAACCTTTTTCTAACCTTAGCCGGTCCTCTGCTTCGGTTACCCTGTAGGCTGATAGAGGTATTTCTCTAGCAGCCATGTCGGCGATCCTAGCATGGCCCGTGCGAACTCCCTGGTCATTCCATAGCCCCGTATCCCGCATTCTGAGGTGGGTAGCCATGGCCTCTCTCTTTATCCAAGTGTCGAGGCCCGGGAGTCCCAGTATTACCTCCAGTGCGGCTGTTGGGGTTGTCCTCATTGCCCCTGTAATTCCGAGACAGGCTAGTCGTTGGACATTTGCCAATCTTACGGAAATACTGGGGCGCTCTACACTAGGCCACCAGACCACTGAGCCGTACTGAACTCTTGGCCTTACTACCAATGTGTAGAGCCAGTGCAAAATCTTGGGGTTTATCCCCCAGTTCCTGCCTATAACTCTGCGCAACTGCCATAAGGTCGTTGTCGACTTCTTCACCGTCCTGTCGACATGCGACCTCCAACTTAATTTGCTGTCGAGGATTACCCCCAGGTACTTGACCTCTTGCACTAATGCAAGTGGTCTTCCATACATAATGGGTATCCTCAGACCCTGAAGTTTTCGTCTTTTTGTGAAGAGAATGATCTCAGTCTTTAGTGGGTTTACCGACAGACCTTTCTCTTCACACCATCTTTCAATAATCCTGCAAGATACCTGCATTCTATCGCAAACGACGTTTAGGAACCTGCCAGTAACAAGTACCAGTCCATCGTCTGCGTATGCTTGTGCATAGAAGCCCTCTTCCGTTAGGCATCCCAGTAGACCGTCCATTATAAGACACCACAGGTGAGGTGAGAGGCAACTGCCTTGCGGGCAATCTCCCGTCACCCTGGCCCTCACTGAACAGTCCCCTAGGTTTGCCGTCACGGTTCTTTGCTCCAGTGCTGTTCTCACCCAACTGACCAGAACGGGAGGGGTTTCCCTGGCCTGTAAGGCTTGACATATTGTAGCCGTTCTTGCCTTGTCAAATGCGCCTTCAATGTCAAAAAGTACTGCAAGGGCCACTTCCTTATAGTGTAGTGCCCTTTCGACCTTGTGCACGACAGCGTGGAGTGCAGTTTCGGTCGATCTTCCACGTCTGTATGCGTGCTGATTCCTGTGGAATGGGTGTGTTCTTATTACCCTTTCCTTTAGATGCCTATCAATGATCCTTTCCAAGATCTTTAAAAGAAAGGATGTAAGACTAATGGGCCTAAATGATTTGGCAGTTGTGTAGTCCTCCCTTCCCGTCTTGGGAATAAAGACCA
Organism: Agriotes lineatus; assembly: GCA_940337035.1. Taxonomy (NCBI): domain Eukaryota; kingdom Metazoa; phylum Arthropoda; class Insecta; order Coleoptera; family Elateridae; genus Agriotes; species Agriotes lineatus. The sequence goes on from CALNHX010006988.1 coordinate 24,706, forward strand.
CTCTGGCTGCCTTCCACTGTTCTGGGACCCATCCCATTGCTACGCTGGCCCTATATACCCTTACTATATGTGGAAGAAGGATATCCAGGCCTTTCTGAAGCAATGCTGGGAAGATCCCATCTGGTCCCGGCGACTTAAAGGGATCAAACTCCTGTACTGCCCATGTGACTGCACCTTCCGTTATAATTCCCTCAGCGAACTGCCAGTTCTCTATAAGAACTGGTTCCTGTTCCGCTATGGGTGTTAACTGGATGGCGCCGTCTCCTGGAAAGTGGACTTCCAGGAGATGTTGTAACGACTCCTCTCTGGATGTTGTCCACATCCCATCGGCCTTTTTTAGCGCTCCTACTGTTTGACTAGTTTCGCGGCTTAAGATTTTCATCAGTCTAGCAGAGTCTGATACTGAGTTTAACTCTGCACAGTATTTCTGCCAGCTAGATCTTTTGCTGCGCCTTAACTCATTTTTAAACCTATTCCTGGCCGTTTTGAAAGTGTCCCATGAGGCCTGTGTCCCTTCTCTGATAGCTCGATTAAAGGTTCGCCTGGATTCCTTGCGCAGATCGGCTAGAGTGCCGGTCCACCATGGTACCCTACGAACTCGAGCCTCCCTGAGAGGACAAGCCTCCTCATAAGCTGAGACAATTTTACTTGCCAGTTGCTCTACGTCTTTACTTAATTGTTCTTTTGTGCATATACCTTCCTCTGGTTGGCCTCCTTGGCGAACGAGACTGGAACGATAGTTTTCCCAGTCTGTTGCCCTGGGGTTCCGGTAGGGAATTTCCAGAGGCTTGTCGGAATTCATTTCCATTCTGATCATACGATGATCAGATGTCACGATATCCGACGTCACTTTCCAGTTTTCAATATTGATTGAAAAACACCTAGAGGCCACTGTAATGTCAATTACCTCCTTTCGGATGCTATTGACAAAAGTGGGCTCTGTACCTTTGTTCATTATCTCAAGATCCGTGGACGCCAAATATTCTAGTAGGGTTTCGCCCCGAGGGTTAATGTCTGAGCTCCCCCACACCGAATGATGTGCATTGGCGTCACATCCGACAATTACCGGAAGACCTTTATCTCTCGCAAACGATATTAAGCGTTCGAATTCCTCCGTAGGTATACGCGCGTCATCCGAGGGAAAATAGGCGCTTCCTACTACTACCTTATGGTTTCTACCACCTACCTGATACTCCAGAACCGCTGCAGTGAGGTCCTTGGTTCCCAGCTGCGGTAGTGGTACCATGCTGAGATCCCTGGACACCATGATACAGGTCCTGGGTCGATCGTTTACTTCCTCGCCAACCACTATATCGTAGTTGGCCATCCTCAGTCCCCTGACCTTATTCCTGTAAACATACGGTTCTTGAATGAGGACTATTTCTCTCCTGCCAGTTAGGGCGCTCATCAGCTCTGCCGTAGCACCCCTACTGTGCTGAAGATTGATCTGACTTACCCGCAGTAAATCCATTATGGGGAGTTAATGGTGCGGGGGCTGTGGTTCTTTTAGTTGTCCTTCTTGGCCTGCTTTGACACGCCGGCCTCAGAGGAGTCCTGGCGGACTGCTCCACTCCACGTCGGCACCCTTCGCACTGCGAGAGTAACCAACTGGTAGTAGAGCTGCCACCCAGACTCCTCCAGAGTTCGGACAGTATCTCCGCTGACCATGAAGGTCAAGAACCACCCTCCTGGTCCTCCTGTCGTCTGAACATGCCTCCATTGCTCCACTCTTAGTGAGCGGTTCTGCATGGAAAGCATCTGCCTCAGCTTTTCCAGGTCAACCTCCTCTTGGCTTCTGAGCCAGAAACCCACCTTCTCTGGCCATGGTGCCTCCGATGCCCTTGTTGGGGCAAAGGTGACTCCCTCGGCACTGAGAGGTGTCCAACCCTCCAGCCATCTTGCTGAGGTGTCGTCCTGGGCAGTGACTAAGAACCAGCCTGGTTCCACTAGTCCTGAGTTCCTAAACCGGAGTTCTGGCCCCTGGGGACCCCCTTCGGGGCCTGCCATGGCACTGAACATCTCGGCAACTATGTTCGTTCTAATTGCCTCAGCTTCCTTTGGGAGAACCTGGCCATCTGGTCGGTCAGACCTGATTACAACCTGGTTCTCCCTATTAGGCGGCTTCGGCTCCGTTGCTCGCTGGGACTTAGCCGTGGTTTTTCTCAAAGGATGAGAAGCCTTGGCTTTCCCTGCTTGCTTCGGTAAGCTTTTTGGCCTTTTTTTCACTGCCTCTGGAGGAGTGTCATCACTCCTCGGTCTCTTAATGGTCGGTCGGGTACCTGAAGGACCTGGTTGGCCTTCCGTTACCCTGACTCGTCCCATGGAGTGCGTGATGAGCTCTATGGGTTTGCGTGCAGCAGCCCCTTTTGCTCTCCTCGCCTCCGGACCTCTTATTTTTCCCGAGGGCTGTCTCTGCAGCTTACATGGGCCCCTAGGTTGCTGGCCCTGGCCACTCTTTGGAGAGTCGCCTGGACTTGCTTCCCTAGGACCCTTGTCAGCCGCTTCCTGGGAGGAGTGTTCTGCCTGGCTTGCCTGGGCCGATGGACCCTGGCCTTCCCGCAGTTCCCTCCGTTTTGCCCTCTCTTCTCGCCTCTTAAGCGTTCTGGTCTTACGCTTATTTTCCTTTCGCTTCTCTTTGCGACGGGCCTCCCTAGCTGCTTTATCCATGGGGGAAACGCTAGTCTCCCCCTCGGATTCGCTGCCTGATGACCCGAGAAGCAGTTCCTCTTTCTCCGAATTTATTTCGGAGCCTTCCTCTTTTTCTTTTTTGGAGCAGGGTGCTCCGTGTTTTGTGGCACGTTTGAATCGAATTCCATTTCTTGTTCCATTTCATACTGTTTTTAAGGGGGGTGTGTATTTTGTTTCTGTTTGTGCTTGTTCTGTGTTAGTGTACGTGAAGTGGTATGGGTGATTGCTTTGGGGTTGGGGTCCTCCGTGTACCAGTTTCCGCGAAATATCATGGCAGAGCTGGTCCCGATTAGGAGGTCTGGGCCGCCGCTGACAAAGCCCCCCGAGATACGCAGCAGGGCCCTATTCCAGGCACCACCTGGCACTACTACATACCACGGGATTTTTCGACGGTTGAAAGGGCAGCCCCCTACGCTGGTTAGGAAAGGGTGGGCCCCTATACTACCCGTCGGCCCAGGTGTGCCATACCTGGTTTCTAAGCCAGCTACCACTGCCAGATCAACCCAACCAGGGCCCCACCTCGATACTTCTTGAAAAACGGAGATACCGGTCTTCCCTGCCCCCGTGTACATGTTATGTAGATGTGTTTATTGGGTGTATGTGTAAATGTGTGTGCTGTCCTTTTAGGTCGCCTCTTACGCCAGGCAGGACATACCGTGGGACTATTCTACGGGTCTAAGCCCGACGCCGGACCCCACACGGCTATCAGCTAACTAGATCAATCTTAAATACTATATCATAGTAATTATATGAATTGAATATGAATATGAATTAGGTAAGAAAATTGGTAGGACATAAAACCTTGAAGGCACCACGGGCATTATGAGCTAAGAGCCCGCGATTGTTGAACACACCTCGGGCCAAGGCCCTCGGTTAGTACACTAACAATCTTGGGCTCTTATTTTACTCATAATGCCCCTTGGTACCTTAATAACTATTAATATAAGTTACTTGTAACTTTGTGGGTGTTTTATTTAACCATGACTCAACAATACAACCCCTACGATTACTAATCGTGGACAGCAGATGAGTTACAATCCCCTACTTGCAAATAGTGATCTACGGGTTCAAACCAACCTCTATATCACACAAACGTGGCAGCACGTAAAACTGGTAACCCGTGGGAAACAAAACACCCCCTGGGTTACAATAGGTCCACAAGTTCTTTGTTTTTGAAATACACGGTGTTGAATTTGAGAAAAAAAAATCCGCAATTTTGTTAATTTTTGAAGACACTGGAATAGTACAATAAAAGCCGTTTATCTACTTTAACCCTGACTCGCCTCGTCTCGGGGCATGTTTCTACATGGAATGGAGTGCCCGAACTTTACTTTTATCTACTTTGCGTTCGTACTGAGGCTATTACGATACTCGTTTGCATATCATAATAGCAAAAAACGATGCTATAATAAAAATACTAAAAACAGTAATTTTTTTAACGTTGGCAACCATAAGTACTTCTTTCCGTGTACATATCGAACTGTCAATAGGGGCCTTTATTGCACCGCACAAATGTTGCAAACTGCCGCAAAATTATCTAGATTTTGAAATTTTATTATTTTTTGTTTAAAAAAGTGGCAAAGTAGATAAAATACTGTATGATACCTCGTTTATATAGCATTTTGTCACACTTACTCCTTTAAGGCACTCCTCGCTTCGTTCGTCGTACCTTAAACCTGTGCGTGGTACAAAATACTTCTTATAAAGCTCGTATCATAATATACTATTATAGCGACAAGCCGCATATGACGACGGAATTATAGCCATTTGTTTAGAATCCCATATACACTAATATAAAAAAAATGGTGTGATACACGCACACAACTCCCTTTTACAGTGATCTTATAATTAGTCAAAAATACTTCCTTCATCGTAAAAGGAATTAAAAAACGGATATAGCGATCTCGCTTGTAACGACGAATCTGGGAATTGCTACGAAAATTTGCTGTTCAATGATTTTTTTCTCCGGTTATAACGACGGTTGAACAACGCACCCAAATAAAATTTCAGGCACAAAGAACGGGAAATCGCCGGGCGCTGTTTACATTACTGGTACGTGGCATTCTTGAATCGGCTAGGTTCATTAATTTAACAGTATACAGTGATCAACGTGCTGCAATTTTGTTTGTGCAATGGCTTCAACGCCTTAGTTGAAGAGAAAAATTATATTCTCTGAATGTCATTTTTTGGCAGTGGTCTATTCTGATATGTTTTTCGGACTTTTACCACTGTCTAGGGTGTAAATCACACAACGTTTCAGGTGTTTTGTTCTACTCCCGTCTTCAGGTATTCCTGGTTAGCCCTGAGAAGGACCGATATTGTACGTTTTTCAACGTAAATTTGTGCTTCCCCCGGGGTTTGAACCGGGGACCGCTGATCGCTGTGATTACTACTGTGCCACGCTAACCACTAGGCCACCAGGGCGGTTATATATTTTAGTTGTAAACTTATAATATATCTTACCGCTGTATGCGCAGTTGACTATTTTTGTAATTCTCTGCGCAGTAGTGGCATCCAAATGGGCTTTAGTTTTGCGCAATCCTGGCTAATTGGTTCTACTGTCAGCGCTATGTATGTAGCTTCTTTCAGCTTCCTACGGAATCTGTTTCCCTCTTTAGCTACAATTGATGCGTTATCCCATTGTATGTAGTGGTCTTCGTTCCAGACGTGTTCTGCGATCTTGGATTTGATGGTTTCGCCCATTCTAACATTTTTGTGGTGTTCCGATAATCTCACTCGTAGGGGTCGTTGTGTTTCCCCTATGTATTGTCTTCCACACTCGCACGGTACGCTGTAGACACAGTTCTCTGAACTCTGGTCTTCGTTCTGAGGCTTGCTATGCGTCATCATGCCTCTTAGAGTTGTTGTGGAGTTGAAGGCAGTTCTTATATTGAATCTGTTTCCGATTTTCTCAGTTTGTCGGAAACTCCTCGGATGTATGGTATTACGGCCGTGGTTGTTGGCTCCGTTTTCTCATCCCCTGCCGGTGTTGCATTTCCGGACCTCTTTTAGCGTTTGGTTTAGAGTTATTTTTGGGTAGCCATTAGCTTGCAGCATTTCTGTGATTATCTCAATTTCCCGTTTAAGGTCTTCCTCCGAGCATATGGTCTTGGCTCGGCTATATAGGCATCTCGCGACGCCACGTTTCACGCTATTGTGGTGGTTAGAATCGTAGTGTAGGTATCTCCCCGTATGGGTTGGTTTTTGATATACCAGCCAACGAGCAGCCCGGATTGCGAGAAGAGCGAGCGAAGCACTAATTAGAGAACGAATTAACTATCACCGGTTCTCTAAACAACAACTTAAAGTGCAAATCGAAGACCTCCACACCACCATAAGGAACACAGTCAGTGAAGAAGACTTTGTGAGGTTATACGCGGCTACAAAGTTAAGTTACAATAAGGCCGGGGAAAAACAAAAACAGGTACACCTACGAAAGCTGGATCAATTAATCAAGAACAAGAAATCAGCAAAAACTAGAGGAAAGACCGTCATAAATATATTCAGCAGACAGCTTGACGAAACTGAAAAGAGGGTATTAGAGAAGGGACTAAACTACGCGGTAACGCCAAGGTATTTTCAGAAATTCGATCTCATAACAGCCGTTGAGGAAACAGCAGCACGTCTAAAGGCAGAAGAGGCAGAAGAGTATCAATGGAGAGCGAGGGAAGCCCTTGAGCCATCAAGGAAAATTAAACCTAATCTCACCAGAGCGGAGATTAAAGCGATCAAAGTTCTCAAAAACGAAGCTACTATGAAGATTCTACCTGCAGACAAAGGCAATGCAACAGTGATCATGGATTCAAACACCTACTCAGAGAAAACCCAAGACCTGATCAACGCGGGGGAATACAAGAAACTTCCTACAGACCCAACACCGAAGGTCGAACGGAAAATATACCAGACGTTGTATAAACACAAAGAGGGGTTCTCAAGCTTCCAGAGAATGAAACTTACTCCGCATTACAGCAAACCACCTTACCTATATGGGCTACCCAAGATACACAAAGAGGGGATACCCCTAAGACCGATAGATAGTTTCATAAATTTACCATGCCATCCTCTATCAAAGTTCCTGTTAACAATAATATCCCCACTAGCGGCCAAAACAACATCCACTGTGAAAAATACTGAACACTTTGTAGACAAAATCAAACAAACTCGCATAGCTCCAAATGACATGATGGTGAGCTTTGACATAGTAAGCCTCTTCACAAATGTGCCGACAGATGATGCTCTAGCAATCATCAGAAACAGGCTGGAATTGGATGACACGCTTGCCGAACGCACAGATCTACAGGTAGATACAATAATGGAGCTGTTAACGACCTGCATTAAGACCACATACTGCCAAGCAGACGAGCAGATCTACCAACAAGAGTTCGAAGTGGCCATGTGATCTCCATTATCTCCAGTAGTCAGTAACATCTACATGGAAGACTTTGAAGAACGATGATACGTTCGTAATATGGCCCCATGGAAGAGAGACACTGGACGGCTTCCCGGAACATCTCAATAATCAAGCCCGATCAATTAAGTTCACGATGGAAATAGAATCGGAAGGCAAACTCCCATACCTAGACGTACTAGTTCAGAAGATTGGTGACACAGTACAAACAAAGGTATATCGAAAACCAACCCATACGGGGAGATACCTACACTACGATTCTAACCACCACAATAGCGTGAAACGTGGCGTCGCGAGATGCCTATATAGCCGAGCCAAGACCATATGCTCGGAGGAAGAAGACCTTAAACGGGAAATTGAGATAATCACAGAAATGCTGCAAGCTTATGGCTACCCAAAAAGAACTCTAAACCAAACACACTAAAAGAGAAGGACAGAAATGCAACACCGGCTGGGGATAAAAAAACGGAGCCAAGAACCACGGCCGTAATACCATACATCCGAGGAGTTTCCGACAAACTGAGAATAATCGGAAACAGATTCAATATAAGAACTGCCTTCAAGTCCACAACAACTCTAAGACGCATGATGACGCATAGCAAGCCTCAAAACGAAGATCAGAGTTCAAAGAACTGTATCTACAGCGTAACGTGCGAGTGTGGAAGACAATACATAGGGGAAACACAACGACCCCTATGAGTGAGATTATCGGAACACCGCAAAAATGTTAGAATGGGCGAAGCACAAATTTACGTTGAAAAACGTACAATATCGGTCCTTCTTAGGACTAACCAGGAATACCTGAAGACGGGAGTAGAACAAAACTCCCGAAACGTTGTGTGATTTACACCTTAGACAGTGGAAAAAGTCCGAAAAGCATTTTAGAAAAAGTATTTCTATTGAAGAAAGGGGTGCTATAGTGGCAAGATTAGAAAACGGTGAAAGCAACGGTAAATTAGCTTTAGAATTTGGTGTTTCACATTCTACCATATCAACAATATAGAGTGGTTTTAAGATTCAGAGAAGCAAAAATGTTTCCATAACCAGATCAATTTTAAGACAAAAAACCAATGAATTTTCTGTACTGCTGGAAAGCATGAGTACCAATGCTCCGAAGGTTGGATAAATCGATTCTGATCGCGTCATAAAATCACCTTTACGAAGATATCAAGAGAAGCGGCAAGGAGGTAAAATGTCAAAAGAAAGAATCACTGTAATGGCAGCTGCAAACATGACGGGAAGCGAGAAAAGAAAATTACTCGTTAAAGGAAAAGCCAAAAACCCAAGATGCTTTAAAAGTTTACCTGTTTATGAACATAACAAAAAAGTATGGATGACTTCAAAATTATTCAAGTTCCTTCGCGATTGGAATAGCGAACTAATGAAGTCTTCTAAGAAAATTTTGTTAGTAGTGGATAACTGTCCGGCTCATCCAAATGTTGAAAATTTAAAGGCAATTAAGTTGCGTTTTTTACTGCTGAACTGCACTTCAGTTTTACACCCAATGGACCAGGATGTGATTAATTCGCTCAAGACGCAAAATGCAAAATTTTAGAAACCATTAAGAATATAGAACTAAGAAAGAATGTACGATTTTGGTTGCCATTCTGATGGTATCTGCTGCATGGGAAAAGGTATCATCTAAAACAATTGAAGGGTGTTTTCAACACGCTGTGTTTAGCAAAAAAAAAAGAATTGATGAAACAACAGGAGACGAAAATGATTTTGATGAAGAAGACAACATTCCGTTGGCTCAACTTATTACTAATGCAACCGACACAGTGATTACTGAAGATGAACTGTTGGAATTTGTGAATGTCGATAACGATTTAGAAACTTGGAGTCATTTAAGTGAAGCAGATATTGTGTCAAACATAGAGAATGATGTGAGCGAAATAATGGAAGAAAATGTCGATGATACAGATGATGCTGACTTTCAAATGATGTTGTGTGCAGAAGCTCTTCAAGCGGTTTCTATATTAAGAAAGTTTGTTACATTTGAAGGTTTGAAAGATAAACAATTGTTGGACAGCATTTACACACTTGACATCAAACTTGAAAGCATTTATTTTGAACGTAGTAGATGTTATAAGCAGAGCGATATATCTGATTTTTACTTTCTTTTACGATAAAGGAAGTATTGGATTCACCCCAAAAATTCGAAATTGAGTTTTCAACAGATCTCCACCTTTTAGAGTCCCCTGACACAAAAAAAACATGTTTTTGTTTATTGGTCTGTCTGTGTGTGAATAGAATATCTCAAAAATAAAAAGCGGTATAGTGTTAAAACTTCATATATAAGTTTTGTGTACTATCTAGATGCGACAGCAAGCTTTTGAAGAAAATCGCAAAACTGGAAGTAGGTATGGTGTTTACTCTAGTTTTTTCAAACTTTACATTTTTAATGTGTGTTGATGTGAGATCAGTGATTTTTCAGTTGAATACCTCTAAAATGGGTTTCTTTTGTTTTTTTTCTAGTTTTTTTATTAACTCCTATTTTAAATAGAACACTAGTTATATTATTACATTTTTGAATTCAGCTTAAAATTTTAGAGAAAATTTGTCTCTTCAACCATAGCCAACTAATATTTAGGTTAGTTTACGCTAATACAGCCATTACAATCACCATAAAAACATGATTCTGTAAAGCATGCCATGACAAAATGTCATTTGGCGCCACCTCTTAGTGTTATTCTGAACTTTTAATCAGGGCCTACCGCGATATTCAAATTAAAAACAAATACTGCTGAATAGGTAGATTTGAAAACTTGTCATATTTCAATCAACTATATCCTCAAATTCATATTGCCGTAGTTTGAGTCAGTAATTTTTATATAAACAGGTTCTTTCAAAACTATTTAAAATGGTTAGAAAGTGGTTTACCTGTGGAAATCCAAACAAACCACTTTTTGAATTTCCAAGCGATATGCAGATTCGTACCAAGTGGCTCAAAGCTAATTCAGAAGTGATATTGTTAACACGTTGAAGGACACTAACGCTGAGCAGCGTCCTTAATTGTATCTACCAGTATAACTGAACGCTGCACTGCATCTAATTTTCCATATAAAATAATAGTACATAATCCAGTTGTTACTGTCACCACTGGTACGTACACAGTCATATCAGTGTCACACAAACACGAGTTATTTGCCCTAAACAGCTCTCTTACAGTTATCTACCTCTTTGTTCCTACTTGTGCAGAACGCTGATAAGCATCGCAGTGTATCACAACACAACCCTATATGAAGTCGGCAACTGTCCTTCAACGTGTTAATTAATAATAAAACTAATTAAATTACCTTTATTTATAATATTTATTATTCATGTATTACATATATTTCTAAACTTATTGAATACTCTACTGTGTATTAACCATTTCGATGAGAATTCTCTAAAAGTACTTGACAAAAATACTTGTTTGATTAAAAACGCTACACCAACTGGAACTGTAGATAATACATATTTTTTATCACATTAATTAGAAGTACCATTATGTACATTTTTTAGCAAATTTTACCTAATTTTGAAATTAAATAAGAACAAGAACATTTACAAAAACCATTCAAAAGAAACCCAAGCTGAACTTATATCTCCAGCCCAAATTGCAGATCTTCAGTATATGTACCTACTATTAAAATGTTGACTTTAAAGCTAAAGCGGATTAGTGTTAATTATTCAAAGTTTATTAAAAATAAAACCACTTAGAATGATATACAGAAAAATTGGGGCAAATTAAATGTTTTCCATAAAATATTCCAAGATGCTGACGATGGAGACAAAAAAGCAGAATTTCGTGCAAAAATTGTTCTTAATTATGATAAAAAAAGCTCCTCGTTAGTCAGAAGTTTCGATTCATATGTGTACAGCATGGAGATTTCGCTCTCCTAAAGGATATCAGCACTGCAGAAACTATTTAGCGAGTTTACCATCAAAAACATTGTTATGGTATCTTGGTGACTGTAATTGTTCAGATGAATTAATTAAGAAACGTTTAATGGCTAAAGTCGCCTAATTAACAGTTCCAGCAGAAAGAATTTGCTTCTTAATTATTGACAATATGTCAATTAAGGAGAAAGTGCAGTATAGCAGATCTGAAGATCGCATCTATGGTGTAGATAATACTCAATATACAACCGTTTGCAATAAACCTCAAATAGCAAACAAAATGTGTTGTTATGTTATATGTAAGTACATGGATTGTCAACAAGATACATCATTCCAGCACGATATTTTTTTCATTCTTCTTTGAGAATTAATTACTTTTACTCGTTAACAATGAGAGTACTTAAGTCTTCTGACTGTGGTTTCGTTGTTCTAAGAATTGTTGCAAAGAATTTTTAGATTTAGATTTTTTGTGGTGGAATTCTAAAAAACTACATGGAACATCCTTTCCTAAAACCAGTACATGATCTGCAAAATGGACTACCTTTTAAGTAAGCTTGTGCGGTACTTAACGAAAAAGAATTTGTACTCATCAGATTTTGAAAAAATTTATATTTTACATGCTGTTCAGATTTTTTCACCCACCGCCACTGCCTCTTTACAGTTTTTAAAAGCAGGACAAATTGAATTTCAAAATGTCAACAGCATCTACTGTGAAATGTTTAGAAAGCATATACGACTTTTTCCAGATTCATAATGTGTAATAGAACAATTTCTGCAAAAATTAGATAGCAGCACTGCACCGTTGGTTCATGTTTCTGACGAAAGACTATTGATTGGACGTAATACCATGGCTAACTAAAATTTATATAGCAAAGCTATCACGGCTATTCCATAAGTGTCACTTTCATTGTTGTAAAATGTTCTTATGACAATTGCCAACGCGTACGGTTTTTGGCGCCATCAGGTGGTGAAATATAGCACCTAAATTCTGGTTCTGGTTGTTGTCTTTACTAAAGATATTTTTTAGGTTATAAACGGTTTTAAAATAAATGTTTGTAAAACCTAGAAAAATGGAATTTAAGTCTGCACGATCTTGAATTTTAACTGTTAAATGTGCAGGTAATTCGACATCTTCGTTTTCAGTTATGCTTGATGTAGTTGGAAATGCTGCAGAACTAGTGAAGTTACTATAATGTGCAATTGTTGAGGATGGCAGTCTTCATAATACCACAGCGTAATAGCAGACGAAGAGCATGCCCAGCAATTCGAGCATTGTTGCGCCATTTGAAGCAACTTTCTATTGCATGTGTGCAATCAATGCCTCCACTGCATCCGAACTAAATGAACCTGTTAATACATAGTAAAAACCAGCTTCTTGAAGTAAAAATGTGATGTATAATGATGTACTTTTAGCAGTCAATTTCAAGACGTGAGTCTTTCATTGGATAAACCTCGCAAACCAACAGATGCAGAAGAATTTTGCATAGGATCGATATAGTTCTGAAGTATTACGCCCAATCAATAGTCTTTCGTCAGAAACATGAACCAACGGTGCAGTGCTGCTATCTAATTTTTGCAGAAATTGTTCTATTACCCACATTATGAATCTGGAAAAAGTCGTATATGCTTTCTAAACATTTCACAGTAGATGCTGTTGACATTTTGAAATTCAATTTGTCCTGCTTTTAAAAACTGTAAAGAGGCAGTGGCGGTGGGTGAAAAAATCTGAACTAATGTAAAATATAAATTTTTTCAAAATCTGATGAGTACAAATTCTTTTTCGTTAAGTACCGTACAAGCTTACTTAAAAGGTAGTCCATTTTGCAGATCATGTACTGGTTTTAGGAAAGGATGTTCCATGTAGTTTTTTAGAATTCCACTACAAAAAATCTAAATCTAAAAATTATTTGCAACAATTCTTAGAACAACGAAACCACAGTCAGAAGACTTAAGTACTCTCATTGTTAACGAGTAAAAGTAATTAATTCTCAAAGAAGAATGAAAAAAATATCGTGCTGGAATGATGTATCTTGTTGACAATCCATGTACTTACATACAGGGTGTAAAAAAAGTCTGGAATATAGCAAATATTTCAAAAACTACCGGATATGAATTTTTCAAAATTGCCAGACTTATATAGGTAAAAACGGCGCATCTAGGAAGGACAAAACCGTTTCTGTAACTGTACAGGGTTAGTCAGAAAAAATACCAACTTTTGTATTTTAAATTGGACACCCTGTATATTACCGAGGAATCGAATAGTCCTTCAAACGATAAATTCAACGATATAGGGTTTGACGGATTTATCTGTCAAAATGACAGATGTGGAGTGACTTAAAGAATAAGGTTTACAACAATAGACCGGTTAATATTGAAACTTTAAAGGATCATATTAGAAATGAGATACGTCAAATTCGATGGGATACTTTTGACGTCTTACGAGAATTTAAAGACAGTATCCCATCGAATTGGAGATATCTCATTTCTAATATGATCCTTTAAAGCTTCAATATTAACCGGTCTATTGTTGTAAACCTTATTCTTTAAGTCACCCTACATCTGTCATTTTGACAGATAAATCCGTCAAACCCTATATCGTTGAATTTGTCGTTTGAAGGACTATTCGATTCCTTGGTAATATACAGGGTGTCCAATTTAAAATACAAAAGTTGGTATTTTTTCTGACTAACCCTGTACAGTTACAGAAACGGTTTTGTCCTTCCTAGATGCGCCGTTTTTACCTATATAAGTCTGGCAATTTTGAAAAATTCATATCCGGTAGTTTTTGAAATATTTGCTATATTCCAGACTTTTTTTACACCCTGTATAACATAACAACACATTTTGTTTGCTATTTGAGGTTTATTGCAAACGGTTGTATATTGAGTATTATCTACACCATAGATGCGATCTTCAGATCTGCTATACTGCGCTTTCTCCTTAATTGACATATTGTCAATAATTAAGAAGCAAATTCTTTCTGCTGGAACTGTTAATTAGGCGACTTTAGCCATTAAACGTTGCTTAATTAATTCATCTGAACAATTACAGTCACCAAGATACCATAACAATGTTTTTGATGGTAAACTCGCTAAATAGTTTCTGCAGTGCTGATATCCTTTAGGAGAGCGAAATCTCCATGCTGTACACATATGAATCGAAACTTCTGACTAACGAGGAGCTTTTTTTATCATAATTAAGAACAATTTTTGCACGAAATTCTGCTTTTTTGTCTCCATCGTCAGCATCTTGGAATATTTTATGGAAAACATTTAATTTGCCCCAATTTTTCTGTATATCATTCTAAGTGGTTTTATTTTTAATAAACTTTGAATAATTAACACTAATCCGCTTTAGCTTTAAAGTCAACATTTTAATAGTAGGTACATATACTGAAGATCTGCAATTTGGGCTGGAGATATAAGTTCAGCTTGGGTTTCTTTTGAATGGTTTTTGTAAATGTTCTTGTTCTTATTTAATTTCAAAATTAGGTAAAATTTGCTAAAAAATGTACATAATGGTACTTCTAATTAATGTGATAAAAAATATGTATTATCTACAGTTCCAGTTGGTGTAGCGTTTTTAATCAAACAAGTATTTTTGTCAAGTACTTTTAGAGAATTCTCATCGAAATGGTTAATACACAGTAGAGTATTCAATAAGTTTAGAAATATATGTAATACATGAATAATAAATATTATAAATAAAGGTAATTTAATTAGTTTTATTATTAATTAACACGTTGAAGGACAGTTGCCGACTTCATATAGGGTTGTGTTGTGATACACTGCGATGCTTATCAGCGTTCTGCACAAGTAGGAACAAAGAGGTAGATAACTGTAAGAGAGCTGTTTAGGGCAAATAACTCGTGTTTGTGTGACACTGATATGACTGTGTACGTACCAGTGGTGACAGTAACAACTGGATTATGTACTATTATTTTATATGGAAAATTAGATGCAGTGCAGCGTTCAGTTATACTGGTAGATACAATTAAGGACGCTGCTCAGCGTTAGTGTCCTTCAACGTGTTAACAATATCACTTCTGAATTAGCTTTGAGCCACTTGGTACGAATCTGCATATCGCTTGGAAATTCAAAAAGTGGTTTGTTTGGATTTCCACAGGTAAACCACTTTCTAACCATTTTAAATAGTTTTGAAAGAACCTGTTTATATAAAAATTACTGACTCAAACTACGGCAATATGAATTTGAGGATATAGTTGATTGAAATATGACAAGTTTTCAAATCTACCTATTCAGCAGTATTTGTTTTTAATTTGAATATCGTGGTAGGCCCTGATTAAAAGTTCAGAATAACACTAAGAGGTGGCGCCAAATGACATTTTGTCATGGCATGCTTTACAGAATCATGTTTTTATGGTGATTGTAATGGCTGTATTAGCGTAAGCTAACCTAAATATTAGTTGGCTATGGTAATACTTCAGAACTATATCGATCCTATGCAAAATTCTTCTGCATCTGTTGGTTTGCGAGGTTTATCCAATGAAAGACTCACGTCTTGAAATTGACTGCTAAAAGTACATCATTATACATCACATTTTTACTTCAAGAAGCTGGCTTTTACTATGTATTAACAGGTTCATTTAGTTCGGATACAGTAGAGGCAATGATTGCACACATGCAATAGAAAGTTGCTTCAAATGGCCCAACAATGCTCGAATTGCTGGGCATGCTCTTCGTCTGCTATTACGCTGTGGTATTATGAAGACTGCCATCCTCAAAAATTGCACATTATAGTAACTTCACTAGTTCTGCAGCATTTCCAACTACATCAAGCATAACTGAAAACGAAGATGTCGAATTACCTGCACATTTAACAGTTAAAATTCAAGATCGTGCAGACTTAAATTATCCAAATTCCATTTTTGTAGGTTTTACAAACATTTATTTTAAAACCGTTTATAACCTAAAAAATATCTTTAGTAAAGACAACAACCAGAACCAGATTTAGGTGCTGTATTTCACCACCTGATGGCGCCAAAAACCGTACGCGTTGGCAATTGTCATAAGAACATTTTACAACAATGAAAGTGACACTTATGGAATAGCTGTGATAGCTTTGCTATATAAATTTTAGTTAGCCATGCTTCAACTAACGCTCTACTGTACCATTTTTGTAGAATTTGTAAATTTTGAAAATGTTTGACAAATGCTTAAAAATGTAAAATCAAATTTTTGGCTAATTATAAGATCACTGTAAAAGGAAGTTGTGTGAGTGTACCACACCAGATTTTTTTCTAGAAATTAGTTTGTAAGCTTACCTACGAAGGAAGCGCCAACATTTTCCGGCCTGATATAGATCCAGGTAGAGCCTGTCAAAATTTTGGTAACACATTGGTTTAAGTCTTCTTAGCCTTGGAAAAAACAAAAATGGATTTTATGTCAATTCGTTTTCTTATAACTGACACTCGTTCATCACGATGTCAGAAGTCACGAAAATTGAGTATCGAGCTGTTATCAAATTCCTTACTTGAGAAGGTATTTCTCCTCAAAGCATCAAAGATCGGCTGGATGGGGTGTACGGGGTAAATTCCCCGTCTTATTCTGTGGTAAAAGTGTGGTCAAAACGGTTTCAAATGGGACAGGAATCCTTGGAAGTTGATGCAAGAACAGGAAGGTCGGTGGAAGTGGTGACGGACGGCAAGATTGCCCTTGTTGAGGATCTCGTATTAAGCGATCGACGCTTGAAGGTGAATGAAATATAAAAAATGTCGGGGCTTTCAGATACAAGCGTTCGCCGAATCCTCCACGATTATTTAGGCATGAATAAAGTTAGTGCAAGATGGGTCCTCAAACATCTCTCAGCAGTTCAGCGCCAGTGTCGTGTTGAATGTGCTCGATCCTTTTTGGAGAAAACCCTGTGGACGTGTTGAAGACAATTGTCACAGGGGATGAAACTATGGTTCTTTACTATGATACTTTGTCCAAAAGGGAGTCGATGGAATGGAGACGAAAAGGAGAAGCACCGCCAAAAAAGTTCAGGGTCCATCAGTTGACAAAAAAGATGTTGGCTACGATTTTTTGGGATTGGGAGGGCATTCTTCTCATAGACTTTAAAAAACGCAATACCACAGTAAACGGTGCATATTATGCAGCACTCCTGCACAAATTACGACAAAACATTAGGGAGAAAAGGCGTAGGAAACTAACCAGAGGCGTGCGTTTGCTGCACAATAATGCACTGCTGGAATTGCGCAAGCCGCAATTCGTGCCTGCTGTTTCGAACGAATTGATCACCCTCCGTATAGTCCAGATATGGCCCCCAGTGACTATTACCTGTTTAAAAAAGAACCTTCGCGGGCGCCATTTCAGTGACGATGAAGAGGTGAAGGCTGCAGTTTGGGTACATTTTGAAGACAAACCGAAGGAATATTTTTTAAGGGTATTGAATTGTTGCTGAAACGATGTAATAAGTGCATTGATGTCAGGGGGGAATATATTGAAAAATATCATTTAATTGTGGGTCTACCTCGTTTCTTTCATAGTCAGGCCGGGGAATTTTGGCGCTTCCCTCGTATATACTAAATATACAGATAATACCTAAGTTTGTTTCATTTTTACCTATATATTGCAATGGTCTTAGGCCCTACAATTCAACTCTGATAGCATTGCCAAATTAATGGACATTTCACTAAAGCTCAGGGTGAGGTATTTTATATAACTGCAAGGCTAAAACTTGAATTTAACAGGATGAATGCATTTGTAAAGAGATGCCAGTAATAGCAGAATAATTAAATAAAGAACGCAATAAGCAAAGCTCAATTCTCACAGGGATCTAAGTTGACTGTAAGATCAATTTAAAATAAGAGGTTTGTGCAAAGTTAATAGCCGAACTAAAAGAGATTATTAATTACAAAAAGGATTGCAAAGGCAATGAAATGAAGCGTAGAATTTAAGTAAAGTTAGACAGTGATATTTTGTCAAGGTTTTAAAAAATAGTTATAAGAAGCTAGATAAAACAATGAACGTTGCAATGAGCAGCTAAGAAGGCTGGCATTAAGGCATATAACGGAAATTGTAAGAATCAGCAAGACAGGATAAAAAGCGAAGAAAAGCAGACAACAGTTGGGCCAAAAATCGTATGTAAAAGTAGACAGGTGAATTCGAACAAAACCTTGGTGCAGGAAGTACTCTAACTTAAATAATCAGTGCAGTGACGCGTGTGAACCATTAAAAGCAATTAATAAAAAAACGTGCAGTGGCGTAAAGACACGGTTAATTAGTTATAAATGTAAACAATTATATTAAGGAAAAGATTGTTGTAAATAGTTTTAGTTGTAAGCAAATTTAGTGTTAAAAGTAATCAATTTGAACTTGGTCAATATCCGTTTTTTAATAATATTCCACTTGCAATTGTTTATGACGGATTTTCAAGGAGAACAAAAGAATAAATTGTAAAAATTATTGTGTTGAAATGTGCTCCACTTTAAACGAATTTTTCACATAATAAATAAACAGTTATCAGCATAAAAAGTCTACAGTTTTACTGAGTGCATGTCCAAGGTAGTGTGGTAATATTTGCAGTGATTTCTGCCACAAAAAAGTAAAAAGTTTTTCGAAGCTCCGTTACGGTAACATAGCAGCCGATGCAGCCCAAGCTCCGATCTCTGCGTGGAGCCAAGCGAGTCAACACAGCCCAGAGGGGAAGGTAACTAGATCATAGAGCAGCCTCGTAAGAACGTGTCCCACGAATTTCATCAGGATCAGCCCCATAGCAGCCCAAGAATTGCCTCAGCGTCTTCTACAAGTTCCCGATTCAAGTTCGTTAGAGAACAGGTACCGTTTTTGGCTAAAACTAGCTACGCTGGGCCAGTGAAGCTTATGTGTATGTAAGAAGAGTCAATACTTAAGACAATCCAAGCATTTTCCGTGGCGGTAAAGCAAGTGCACCTCGCAATATAGGCCGAGTCCATAATTTGAGGTTAGGCGAAGTTTGAACCCAAGCGACGCTTCGAAAAACAATTGAAAATTTGCCCGCGTCTCTTCAACGCGATCGACAATCAAGTGCTGGAAAAACAAATGACAATTAATGCCGCCAAAACACCCGTATTCAAATAATTACCGGTAGAAACTTTGATAAATTTCACTTTGTTTTTAAGTCACTGACCGTTAACTTGCCCGCGGGATCCATTTTAGTGTAGCATTTGACCTAATTTCGAATATTTCCTTATGCGCATTAGAGCTAAGACGGAAAACAGATCCGTATTCAAATAATTTGAAAAATTACACATTCAACCAGAAACCCAACTGAGATGTGTGATTGCTTTACCAATATGAGCTAGCGTTTATTTATCAATATTTGCAGGTAAATAGAATATAATAAAGGGCATTATAACCATTTATTTTGACAAGTCAAGTAAATACAACTCACTTTTAATCTTCCTAAAATTTTATGGTACAAACAAAATTTTGCATGGTGGCTCTCATCAACATTTAATTAATTAATAAAATAAACAAAGAGCAAACCATAGCAATATATACTGCTTCACAAATGAACTGGACCATTTGCATATATTGATGCAATTTAAAAACATATTTTCCAAGAGGGCTTCATATCATTTTTGGTAACCTTTCATGATTGTGTCACTATAAAAAGCATTTCTTTTCATAATTTGGTTTAAATAAAATTAGGTCCATTAATAAATATTATCATTTTAAAATTTTGAATTTTGCCCAAATGTTGATAGCACATTGCATACAAAGTATGCCAAATCGTTGCCAAACATTTTTGAACGTTTCGAAGAGACTCAAAGAACTATTAATTAACCTTTTTTTGTGATTCGTTTTATTTTTGTGAAATATAGTTTTTTTTATAATTCTATTATTTTTTAATTCTATGAATATGATTTTGTTAATTCTTCAATTGATATTTGAGGATAGTGCAATTAAATATGCTTAATATGAGTATACTATAAAACAAAAGCTTTAATATATTTTTTATGACGTAATATAATAAATACAATTTTTATGGGTGGTCCAGTTCATTTGTGGAGCAGTATATTGTTATGATACATGATGCAGTATAATAAATCATAAGAAAGAAATATTAAAAAACTAATAAATTTGGAAGGTTACAATAATTAGATCTTCATGGGTGTAAAATTTCGAATATGAATAATGAAAGTAATTGATACAATGAAAGGAGCCATTTGATAGTGCGATATTGATTGAAATAAATAACTTAATGGTTGCATAAAATGTTAATAAAGAACAAACCAAGGTAACATTAGACAAATGTATTTGTTAATAATAATCAGAATGAACCCTTTATCTAATAGACTTGTCTGTCCGGGACGCTGTTTTGTCTGTCCGGGACGCTGTTTCAGCAGCCAAACCATAAAAGATAGAGAAAAAAGTTATTAAAGTTATATATTTGGAATGGTCATGTCAGGTCAGGAACCGAATTTCAGTCACGTGACACTTCCGGTTTTCGAGAAATTACGTGATTTCTCTAAAACCGGAAGTGTCAGTACTCTGTTTCAGCAGCCAAACGGAGCTGCGACCCTCTGCGCCTTAAAACCTCGATCGGTTAGGCAACCACTTTGACAGCTTCCAGGTCTGGGTACAGTTTTTACTTAATACGCGTTCTATTTGAAAAACGGTCTTTTTTGTTTTTTAAATGAGACATTTGTCTCACTGGGTTGCTAGTATCCTATAATAGTATTATTTTAAAATATAGGAAGTGTGCACTAAGAATTGTATCTAATAGGGACAGAAATTTGTTTAGTTAGTTACTGAAAAACAACTCATAAAAACATACATGTAATTTTGATATAAAGAATTTTATGAAATAAAAATGGAAATTATGCCTTGATTTGTGTTGGTTTTGATAATACAAATTAAAAAGGGCTATAAACAAATCTGCATGGTGTGATAGGCGAAAACGTAAAATGTAATTCATGGAGACATATAATCGGTGAAGAGATTATACAAATACAGTTAATTGGAAATAAAGAAAACAGAAGGTTACATTATTTGAAGATATTTGAATTTATTCATACATACAAGATATTATTGGAGGTTCTTACAAGTAACTGATTTGATTTGGATATTTTGAGAGTATAACAAGAGACATCGGACTATCTGCAAAAAGGGAACAAAGTTAGATTTGGAACATCATAATATTAGCAACTTACCAGGAGTTAGTTCGTGTGGCAGTGACATTCAGGAGGAACAAGGACTGGATTTTGGGAGCATAGGAGTTGATTTGACGGGACGAATGCAGTTGAAAGGATTCACAGACCATCATAGGTGTTGCTGTTTGTGAAGTGGGCAGTAGGTGTTCCGGTCTATGGACGTCAGGATCCGGTATTGGTTGGATGTTGCTTCAGTGAAAGCAAGAGCAGTTATTAAGGTTTGTGTAGATACGTTAAGAAATCATTTTGAATAACTGTCAATAAAAGAAAGTGATAATATAAAGTTGATATAGTACTTACATAGGTGAATTGAATAATAAATGTGTTTATGTAAGATACAATTGTCAATTACCTGGTTTGATGAATTTTAAAAGTCAAGTTTGACGTTATATGTCATTGATAGTAAAATAATTTTAAAAATACAATTTAAAAACTTCAATTAATAGAGAACTAGATTTTGGCGAACCCACCCTGAAAATAAGAGCTCTCGATTTAAAAGCAATTATTGTTTGACATTTAAGATAGTGATGGCCATAACCGGATAATTTTCATAACCGAATTATTTGAATTCGAATGATATTAATAACCGAATGATTATTTGAATAATCATTCGAATACATTTTGGCTCTCGATTCGTTTCGATTTCGCCGGTGTGCCGGTTACGCGGTTCAGTGTCATCTGAATCGGCATCGTAACTTGCAAGTAGCAGAAGAACTCGGTTAATCATTAATTTACTAATCATAAAGAAATTATAAATATGCGAATACAAAGTATCTATTAAATCTATTCTTAGTTCCTAAAATTCTCTAGTAGCCACACTTCCCTTTTCGCTTGCACATCCTACCGCTATATTTTAGAATACATAATTTATCTACGTTCAGCCTTCCGCGGTTCTAAGGACGCACATTTAAAACTTTAAACATCGAAATTTCGAAATCCACTTCTTGTCCCACGTTCATAATTTCATATCATATGACGCCGGATGGGCATCGACTGCTCCGTTATTAAAAATTAAATATAAATCTGTTACGATATTGAAAAATCTTATTTCGTTTTCTGTTTATCCCTTATTAGGCATAATCAACCAAGTTTCGAAGCAAAAATTTAGGCCGTTATAAATTAATACCAACACAGCTTAGGCAAATCTCATACTCAGCAAAGCGTTATCTTTAATAGGAACGGCCCCATAAATTTAACTCGTCGACTGGGAGTCTGAAATGTATTAATAACATCAGCAAGCAGCCGCAAGCCTCACTTGGGTCAATCAGTACAATCTGCCTTGCTTATGGTTATAAGTTATGAATGAAGTATTATTTACAGAATTTCGATCACTCGCAGCTCGTTGAGATACGGCACGTAGTACGTATCAGGCTGAGGTTATTTTTCATTCGAATACTTGGAACAAAGGTTATTTCAATAACCGGATAACCGGTTATTTTTCATTCGAATAAGCCCATCACTAATTTAAGACATTGCATTAAGTAAGGCATAGTTCAACTGGTGAGCTATAGCACAATTTTTGGCTAGCATAACGTGGAGCTTATATAGCCATTACAATATATATGTACTTTTAAATGTTTAATTTTGCTGAAATAAAGTTATATT
Organism: Agriotes lineatus; assembly: GCA_940337035.1. NCBI lineage: Eukaryota > Metazoa > Arthropoda > Insecta > Coleoptera > Elateridae > Agriotes > Agriotes lineatus. Next base: position 47,451 of record CALNHX010006988.1, read on the forward strand.
ATGTATTATGTTGTAAGACTTAAATTATTTTGCACTCATCGGTTACAGCGACCTTTGGCTACAACGACCAAATTTCACCGGTCCCTTCGATGTCGTTATAACCGGATTTTATTGTATTTACAAATTAAGTGTGTGTACATGCAGCACCAAGAATATTTTTTTGTGAAAGTAAACCATCTTTCAGTTCACCAGTGGCATGCGTATGAATTCCCTTTATATGATTAACTAGCAAGATGCCCGTTCTTCGTACGGACTACAAATGTTTTTTCTTCTAAATCTTAAACGAATTCTAGAATGCTCCCTTCCTCCCTCATTCAATACGCTAAACCAACAAACACTGCAAAACATTATTGTAGGTAAAAACAAACAATATTCTTCCGAAAACAGTTCTCCATAAGCCTTTTATGTTTCACGTATCCTTTAGAAATGTGTATGTAATTGTCGTTCTCCTTGTATAGATTGATAAAACTATAGGTTTAGAATAATAATAATAATAAATGTACTTATTAAATGTTATATTCATAAGTTGTAGCAACATACCAGTTTCCACCACTTGGAGGTGGAATTTCGGAAATCCTTCCATTTTATTTTAAACTGAACACACGGAAAAAATCAATAACTTTAAGCTCTTTTTTAACTTCTTTTTACTTTTACCCCATTTTTACCCCTTTCACAATGAAATTTAGAATAAAAACTTTAAACCACTTTCTAAAGATTTAAAAAACACACTTATGCCCAAAAACCATGGTTATCGGGAACCACAGGAAATACGAAAGGTTCTATAATTCAACCCTGAATCCAAATTCGCAACTTTAGGAGTTGATCTGTGTACAATCCTGAATTACGTTTTTAGGAACTTGTATAGGTAACCTTCCTAAGTAAAAACCAAATCGATATAGGTATTATAGGGCCTTAAGAGAGAAATTCGTGAAAATTCATTTTAGCTCTTTTCTTCCCTTTAGGGCTGGAATTTCGAAAACTTTTTTCCTAGCTCTTCGCTACGTAACTAAAGAACTTTTCGTGCCAAATTTTAAGTTTCTGGTACCAAGGATTACTACGGATCCCCGTTGTTGAGTTGGTAGTTTATCTTCTATACATATAGATTATAGTGGAATACCTGTTTCATCCCGTTGTGGGTGAAATTTCTAAAAACCTTTTCTACCTCATTTTAATCTAAAATGCACCCATAAGAAAAAAAATCAATAATTTTAACCCCCTACCACTTTTTAGTTTTGCCTCTTTTTTACCCCTTTGAGAGTAATATTTTAAAAAACTCTTAGACGCCCTTGAAACGATTTTAAAAATACATCTACGAGTATATGCCAAAGCAAGAATGTTCTAACTCAATAAACATAGAAGATATAAAGAGTTCTTTAATTCACCCCGAATCCAGATTTGCACCTTTAAGGGTTGATTAGCGCAAAATCCTGAAATAAGTTTCTAGATATTGGCATTGACAATCTTTGGAAGTAAACACCAAGTCGTTATCTCATCGGGTCTAAGAGATATTGAGGAATTCCTGAAAACACATTTTACCCCTTTTCACCCCCGTAAGGGTGAAATTTCAAAAATCCCTTTTAACCTATTTTACTGTGGAATAGAACTAACAGCGAAAAAAATTAATAATTTTAACCCCCCTTCCCTTCTTCAGCTTTTCCTTCTTTTATCCCTTTAGGGTTAAATTTTCCAAATTCCCTTACACCCCTTCCTAAATATTTTAAAAATACATCTATATGCCAAAAAAGAATGTTCTAACTCAATAAACATATGAGATACGAAGGGTTCTTTAATTCACCCTTAATCCAGATTTGCACCTTTAGGGGTTGATTAGGGTAAAATCCTACAATTCGTTTCTAGGTATTTGCATTGATAATCTTTGCAAGTAAACACCAAGTCGCTATCTCATCGGGTCTAAGAGATATTTAGGAATTCGTGAAAACACATTTTACCCCCTTTCACCCCCGTAGGGGTGAAATTTCAAAAATCCCTTTTAACCTATTTTACTGTGGAATAGAACTGACAGCGAAAAAAATTAATAATTTTAACCCCCCTTCCCCTCTTCAGCTTTTCCTTCTTTTATCCCTTTAGGGTTAAATTTTCCAAATTCCCTTACACCCCTTTCTAAATATTTTAAAAATACATCTATATACCAAAAAAAGAATGTTCTAACTCAATAAACATATGAGATACGAAGGGTTCTTTAATTCACCCTTAATCCAGATTTGCACCTTTAGGGGTTGATTAGGTCAAAATCCGAAAATACGTTTCTAGGTATTTGCATTGATAATCTTCGGAAGCAAAAACCAAATCGATATCGTATCGGGTGTAAGAGATATTGAGGAATTCATGAAAACGCATTTTACCCCTTTTCGCCCCCTTAGGGGTCGAATTTCAAAAAATCCCTTCTTAGCACTACCTTACATAAAAGGTTGAACCTTCCACCCAAATTTCAAGTTTGTAGTACCGGTGGTTTCGGCTCTGCGTTGATTAGTCAGGGTTGTGACTTTCCTTTATATATGTATAGATAAGAAAAAGGAGATGCCATGTGAATGCCACTAATTTTTTAAGTTTTGATAAGTTTTTGGAATACCTTGATTAAAACTCTACAAAAAATACTTCTTTTTGACCCAATTTATAAAGGAAACTGATTTTAGGAATTTCAACTCTACTTGAACCACCGCTTTGGGGCGAAACTGATTTGTGTAATCTCAGCTTCTTTCCCAGTTTGTGATCATCTTTAAAAAACGCATGTACTACTTCATTTAAGCCCTTCGGGTGCGAGTCTCGGAGAGCTGACCAAATGGTTTGACCCGATTTCTAAAAGGAAGGAACCTTTAAAAAATAAAATTTTATCTATTTTTGCTTTAGTTGACAAATAGATGAAAGTAATAACTTGCACATAGCTGAGGCTTTACTCTTGAGGAAAACTCAACAGATACAGGATAAATGTTGTAAGAGTCAAAAAGGGGCAACGAATAAGTGTGTTGTGTTTAATGTAACTGCATCGCAGAGATCCGAAGGGTACCACGTAGCAGGATGTAAACCACGAGCATGTTATGTGCGGCCTGCTTGTATCCCATTGAAATAAATCCTTTCTGCAGGCGCTAAATTCGAATCCAGTCTGCAATATTTTTTACTTCCTTTTACAATAAAGGAAGTATTAGATTCACCCCAAAAATTCGAAATTGAGTTTTAGAGTGCCCTGAACCCAAAAAAAATGTTTTAGTTCATTCGTCTGTCTGTGTGTCTGTGTATCTGTCTGTCTGTCTGTGAATAGGATATCTCAAAAACGAAAAGAGGTATGGCGTTGAAACTTCATATATCAGTTTAGTGTACTATCTAGATGCGACAGCATGCTTTTGAAGAAAATCGTATAACCGGAAGTATAGTGTTTACTCTTGTGATTTTTAAATTTTTATTGATTTTTTCAAAAACGGTTCTAACGAGCTCTAATGAGTATCGATGTGAGATAAGTGATTTTCAAGTTGAATACCTCTAAAATGGGTTTCTTTTGTTTTTTTCTATTTTTTTTTATTAACTCTTATACTAAATGGAACACCCGGTATATTATTACATTTTGGATTCGGCTTACCATTTTAGAGAAAATTTATCTTTTCAACTAACGCTCTTTTTTGTAGGTTTTCTGTAGAATTTGTAATTTTTGAAAATGTTTGACAAATGCTTCTTCTTTCCCTTATCCTTTAATACCACTATGGCGTCGGGTATTATAGTGTTATCTATTCTCTCCATTTTTGTTTCTGTCGGCTGCTGTTTCTTTTACTTATTCTGGTGTTGTGCCATGTGACTTTATTAATTCTTTTTCTGTTTTCCTTGGCCGTCCTTGTCTCTTCTTTCCTGTCGTCTTGCTTAGTTTTTCTTCTCGGGTACATTCTGAGTACATGTCCATGCCATGCTAGTTGTTTCTTTTCTATCTTTGTTTTAATTGGTTCTTGCTCCATTTCCTGGTATACCGTTTCATTTCTCAATCTGTCTAATCTACTTATTCCTTTTATACTTCACTTCTATTGCTATTAGTTTTATTCTATGTTCCGATAGTGTTGGTTGAACTTCTATCATATATAAGATCATTGGGGCTACTGTTGTGTTATAGATTAGTTGCTTTGTCTTCTTGCTTATTTCCTTTTCCAAGTATTGTTTTAATTATGGAATAATACAGTGCCTTCAGAAATAATCGAACGTTGTTGAATGATCATTATTTTGGCGCCATTTATTTTAACTATTTGATGTCGGCTACACGTGCAATGTTATACAACGTAAGTAAGTCTATGTCATTTTCGAGGTTATCGGGTTAGGTTTTGCGTCAGTCTGTGCAGGGGCGTAGCTACTGCTATATCTGCCGTATTAATGATACAGGGCCCACGAGCCAGGGGGCCCACCAGCACTCAAGCTCTCAAAAAAAAAAATATACATTTTATTTGAATTTAGGTTTATATAGGCGGAAAGTGTTTGTTTATCGGATTTAGCCATATTATCTATCGAAAAGGAAAAGCTTAAAAAAATTAAATTATCTCCAAATATGGAACGTCTTATAAACATTTTCGCAGAGAAAAAAGTTCGGAGGAGAGTAACTCTGTACATAATTATTATTTACTGCAATCTTTTTTCTTGTTATTTACCATTTACTTGTTCCTTACTTATGTAAAGATATGTAAACTGTAAACTATGATTTACCTCTCTTTTTACGTAATATGTCCGTTAGTAAAAATATGTAATTACATTTTAGTTTTTTTATTATTTATTTTTATTAGTTTTTCGAATTATATTTCGTTTTGTTAAAATATAAAAATTGATTTCGTATCTTTATACGTTTATTAGATAATATCCTGATACCTCTCCTAACGCCCACTCTTGATTCTGGTCACAATGCCCATGTTTGATTTTGGTCACAACTCCCAATTTCGACATTGGTTATAACGCCCAACTGTTTTTAGCACATTTTCATAGAAATTTCGGTTTAGATTCAAGGTCATAGCTGAATCCGTGCAGGCACCCAGTAAGTGTGAAGACCTTATACTTCCATACATGTATCTGAATACTGTTGAATTTTAATTATTTTTATTGCAACATGATTGACGTGGTCGGGCTACAAGTCAATAAAAAGATCAAGCACACATACCTACATTTTGAAAAATATATTGTAGTCGAAAGTGTTGAAATTGTTTGAAATAATTAAAGTCGCGGCTTTTTTGGAGCGTTTGTCCAGTAAGATTTTTGTAAACTCGGTCGGCAGCGGAGTTGTGCATACATTTATTTATACAGTGAGAGTGTAGTGTGGAACTATCGAAATAGAACTTTTATCAAATGTTTTAGAAAAAAATTCTCAAATACGTCAATTTTTATTTTAAAAAATACATATTTTAGTGTAATTGTCATTTTTAGATGATTTTTGAGATATGCCGTTAGCAATACTTTTTTTAAATGGAAACCCTAAATTTTTATGTTGAATTTGGGCAGAGGAAGAAATTCTAAGACCAAATACGCTAAAAAAAGTATGATACTGTATTTTGAAATTTTCGAGAACATCGTACGGTTACCACATCCTCTCAATACTAAAATTTAAATTCGTTCTTTTTTACTCAAATATCGCACCATTATTTATTTAATTAAGAGCACAGAACAAAAACAGCTAAACCAACTATGAAGAACTATCATAATCTTAGGGCTAACTCATTGTTTCATGGCTACTTGATTTTTATTCGATTTTTGTTTTAATACTTTAAAAGCGATTTTCCCGAAAATTTAAAAATGCAGTATCATACTTTTTTAGCGTATTTGGTCTTAGAATTTCATGCTCTGTCCAAATTTATCATAAAAATTTAGGGTTTCGATTTAAAAAAATTATCGCGAACGTCATAACTTCAAAACAAAAGACATTCTAAAAGTGACAATTACAATAAAAGAAAGTTTTATCTAAAATAACACTCACACTGTATACACTTACGTTTTTGTTGTCTGTTTCCATGTATTTTCTCAGGAGAATTTGTGTATAGTAGTGGAGTAATTTTCTTTTTTCCAATACCTACTTATAAAGCTGTATTGTATCGGTGCAAATCTCCATCGTAAAGCAACATTTTAATGATGAGGATGGACAAAGCGTTACTTTATTCACTAGTGAATAAAGTAGAGAATAATCCATAGCAACTTAGAAAATACAAACATGTTACCGTGGGAACTAGTACATACCTAACTAAGTAATATGATTGCACATTTAAAATTATTTATTAAATTTTAAAGCTTATTTATACAATTAATTGTAGATATTGGAAAAACTTTTATTTATGCTACACGTGAATAAAGAGATTTTATGCAGTCGGGGAAATTATCTCACTCTGCCGTCTCGCTAGCTAAAGTTTTACCCTTATGGATAAAATGCCTCTCAATTCACTTGTTCCATACATAACTACTTTCCAACACCTACCTATAACGTTGTAAGTGCTTTATCCACTAAAGCCACGTTGATAGAGTAACACTATTGAAAATAGTGCATAAAATTTGCTTTAATCGCTAGCGAATAAATTGTGGTTTTTGTAAATATTTAAAAAAAACCATAGGAAATAACACAGTCTACTTTGGTAATTAATGATATCATTGTGTCAAACTGTCAAGTTTTTTGGAAATTTAAGTTCACATTTTAATTAGGAAAAACCTCAAGCAACGAGATTTTAGTATCTAGATAATAGTAGTTTGCCCGTATGGCCAAGACAAATAAACCACATAAGGGCCAAAAAAGGAACTTCAGTGCCGAGGGGTGCTTTATGTTTTTTTAAGTTGAGAAATCGCGAAATGACACATTTTAACCAACTTTTGTAGGTTATGTTAACGTCGGTTAACGTTTATCGTTCAGCGTCGCCTACAAAAAGTCGTAAAACAAAGGATTACTTCACTGCCGATTTCTCGTATTTTAATGACGATTTCGATCTTCTTCACTGCCAATTTAAAATCTGGTGTGATACTTTTCTTTTCACAGTGATCTTATAATTAGGCAAAAATTTGAGTTTTAATTTTTCAGCATTTGTCAAAAATTGCAAATTCTACAAAAATGGTACAAAATAGAGCGTTAGTTCAAGAGAGAAAGAAAGAAATCCATTTTAGAAGTATTTAACTGGAAAATCACCTATCCCACATCAATACACATTAAAAATGTAATAAATATGTAAAGTTAAAGAAAATCGTTAAAGTCGTTTTTGAAAAAATCGAAAAAAACTGAAAATCTTAAGAGTAAACAGCTACTTCCGGTTATGCAATTTTCTTCAAAAGCTTGCTGTCGCATCTACATAGTATACAAAACTTATATATGAAGTTTCAACGCCACAGCTCTTTTCGTTTTTGAGATATTCTGTTCACAGACACACATACACACAAACCAATGAACAAAAATATGTAGGTAGTAAAAATCTGTAAAAGGCTTTACCCAGAACTTCCCTCGTCGACATTGTAACACTAAATAATTTTAAAAATGAAATTAAGTTAGGAGTAAAAATATCTTCACGTTTCTAATAAATTAAATAAATTTTCAAATAAAAATAATATCCCGCTGGGGTTTGAACCTGCCGCTCGTAACCACATCTGCATAGAAATCGTAACTGCATCCACAGTCGAACTGCGCCACCGAGGCTATTAAAGTACGTTTTTTCCTATAAAAATTTTCAAGGTCAAAGAATTTAGGGTTTATGTTGGCATAACAGTTCCTCTGCACACTTCAGAAATGCTTATTTTACATTTAATTGTAAAAGATTCCGTTTTTACGCGTATTCAGTTTCAAAATAGAAAAGATGACAATTTAATTTTAAATGTCAAAGACACAAGTCGTTTAGAGAAAAACCTGACGAAAATAAATTTTCTAATAATTAAAAAAAAGCAGTTTCTCCAATTTTATCTAGACCTTGAAAATTCTTATAGGAAAGAAACGTACTTTTTTTACAAATGGGTGCGGCGCGCGCCTCTATTTAAGGGAATGCTATTATTGTTGAAATGTTTTTACTGTTTTGTGACATTATCCGGTATCGGTTAAGTCTTATTTTCGGAAAATGTAAAGCCTGACCTATGTAAAAGTTACTATTTCTTTCTATTTCAAAATTAACCCAAAAATAAACAAAATTTTATTTTCTTAAGGTGCTCACCCTGTATATATTTGTACGTATATACGTATATAATATGTATGAAAAATACCGTTTTCCTCCGACAAATAGTTTTTGAGCTATACTGCCAACAGACAGACAGACAGACAGACGGAATTGAGAAAACCTGTTTTTCGTCATCTAGGGACCATGAAACGTGATGATCTGGAGAAATCTCGGACGAGGGAAGTAAAAACATAAAAGCACCTGGAAAAGATGAAATTCGTAATGAACTATTAGAATATGGTGGCCAACTAGTACCAATAACCGAAAATCATAAACTTTTTAAAAAAATAGTAGAACTTATAGAAATACCAATCGATCGGCATAAATGTATAACACTACCAGTATCCAAAAATGCAAAAAAAATCCTTCTCTTCAATTACTGTAAAATAACACTATTGAACTCTAGAGATTGGTGGTGGATAATGTGAACATAGGCAATCAAATGAGCTAGCATACAGTTTATGGTCTTTGTATGCGTTAGACAGAATAGAGTTATATGCATCTAATATCCGCAGAATCCAAGTATCTAGGATACTAGATTTTAAATCATATATGTCTATTTCTGTCTAACGCATACAAAGCCCATAAACTGAATTCTAGCTCATCGGACTGCCTATGTTCACATTATCCACCACCAATCTGTATAATATAACATACACTGTCCGTCATAAATTTGTAACACATGGATTTTTTGTATTATCCATTTATCAGAAAATTTTATTTCTGATACAAATTTCTACGTCTTCCTAAACTAAAAATGCATTTGCCAAAATTTAAATATCTTCTTTCGTATACGGGAGAGGTTCCAAAATATGAAAATAGTGCAAGAATAAAGTACCCTTATTTTTCAAAATAAACAAAAATGTTATTTGAAGCAGTTACTTAGAATTAAAAGTAGGTGTAAAATATAAAGTCACAGTTACTTGCTCCGAAAACAATTTTTACTGGTTTCTCCTATTTTTTCTGACCACCCTGTGTATTACCAAATAAGATTTAGAATTTTTTTTTGAAAAACTTACAACGCCACTGAATTATTATCAAAAATAAATAATATTAATACTACTTGAAAATTTGACTACCTTTACCTCACCTTAAAAGTTTAATTTATTATTATTCATTTTAGATACTTCCACATTTTTCTTACTTTCTGTGCCGCCTGTGTGATATGACCAAAATAAAAGTTGGCCGTTATAACCAAGTTGGGCGTTGTGACCAGAATCGAAGTTGGGCGTTATGACAAAAACGATGGTTTCAGTGGCGTCCATAGCTCTCTCCTATAACAGCCGTCGGTGGGCGTTATGATCAAGTTGGGCGCTGTGACCAAAATCAAAATTGGGCGTTTTGATCAAGTTGGGCGTTGTGACCAGAATCAAAGTTGGGCGTTATGACCAAATTCTGAGTTGGGGTTTGTGACCAGTGGGCGTTGTGTCCAGTCCCCACGAAAACCATATCAGAAACTGTTTAAAATGTATAACATGTAGTACGATATTACTTTGATGTCCTGATAAGGAAAATTTGCAGTTTTACTGCATCCATATTGACTTCCAAGCCATTAAGAAAAAACTGTTTTTTGTCAGAAATATATTCTTGAAATATTCGATTTTTTTATAAAATGTCTAAAATTTTATCTAATAACAGCCACCAATTTTGATCGGTAATAAATTCCTAAAAATTATTTTTTATGTATAATAAACCGTCAAGAATAATATAGCATCATACAAGTTCTTTTACCTCTACTAAGTTTAAGAATTTTTGAGAAGAAAATGGAATTGCATATGTTTTGAAAGCTGCAGCTGCTCTACATTCACTCAGATTAAACACATTAATCGATCTTTAACGTCAATGTTAGCAACACGTTCAGAAGATACGGGAAAATTAATTCCCAATATTACATTTGCATTAAATAACACAGTAATTAAGACACACCTGCAAGGTTATTATTTGAAATCAATCAAACAGGTTTAGTAATAGAATAGATAATTTAAAGCTAATTTTGGAAGGTCAACAAAATACTGAGGTAATTGTTTGATACGAGTATCCAAAACAGAGAATTACAGCAAGCCAAAAATACAATAATAAATATTACCACAAACATCATACAAAACGTTGTGTTTCTAAAGTTAGAGATTATGACTGGTAATAATTAAAAATGTCGGTGCTACCGGGGGAGTCAGTTAAAATTACATCGAACATTTAGGGAGCCTTATGTATTTAAGAAAATGCTAGATACCTAATTAAAGGTCCTAACGGTTATCAGTTAACTCAGCTACCATTCGAAGAAGTGTGCTCACCCATAAAATGTGAAACCCTCTTTTAACGGACTAGGCTAACTACAATTAAGTGTGACAGTTCAAACTATTTCAACTTTTTCGAAACTTTCGGATATTGATATCAGGTTCACTTTTATATTTCTGCGATACATATTGTTAGTCATTAGTATAAGTAGCATTAGAAATAATTATAAGTTCAAGTAATAAAATAATAACAATGGCCAGGGTGGCCAAACTTATAATGTAAAAATCAGACTTTTACATACAGCTACTATAGCCAAACTAAAGTCTAGATCAACACACTGTGATGTACCGACGTTCCATTTCTCGAAGACGAGATTGTAAGATAAAAACATAACAAATGCATATTCCACAAGTGCAATAAGAAAGAAAATAGTTTTTATTTGATAATAATAATAATAATAATAATAATAATACCTTTATTTGCCCAACAGGTGCACCCCAATTACAGGACAATGATATAATAGCATTGCTGTAAAGTCAGAAATATGTTAGGTTATATCATTTATTATCAATCAACATTAGTTTTTGTCACACTTACGTCGAATTATTTTAAGATTGTGCTTTTATCCCCAGTTTGAGAAAATTGTGCGAAACGGATAGATATAAAAAAATCACTAATGGAGGTACCTATACCTAGTGTATTAGAAGTGTTAGAAGCTAAGGAGAGTGCAGTAAAAAGAAAGAATTGTTTATGAAAAATAGAGAATCTAAATGAGTCATACGCAATTCAGAAGACAATGCTTAAAAACGAAATTGTCTGAATTGATTCATTTGTATAAAAAGTTTCAAGAACAGTGCAGGCCTTCAAAACTCATAACCACAAATTGGAAACAACGTAACTCAAATTTGTCATGTTTAGTTATTTCGCATGCGTACCAACAAAGGTGTCCCCTTATATAGCTTACCTGAAGAAGGAAATATTTTGAATGTTGAAGCATGTCAATAATAGTGACAAAGTAGTAGCAGTGTTTCATCATAGAAAGAATACGTATTTATTTATTTCGTACTCAGCCAACAGCTGACTATTATGACTTATAACAGAGCAAGGATCTCAGTTTTGTAATACACTAACATACGAAAGAGGAATTCTAAACAAAATGATAATAATGATATCTACTGACAAAGAAGTACATAAAACCACTAAATTGATTAAAACTGGCAGGAATATAAATTAAGAGCCAAACATTATTACTTCGACACGAAGTGTACGAAGTATTGAAATTCCCTCATATCGAAAACCACTCTGAGTCAAATATCTCTAAAATTCGTGTCAACCGACTAATGAACCCACTATATCTCTGCTGTGCGGATCTTTTGGTGGAGACCCTAGCCCACTAGATCTCTCCCTCGTATTGGGGGGTGACTAAACGTGCTGTGCGGTGTACGTATGTTAGTATATGTACACGATTCCGGTCGCCAGGAACTTTCTTGAAGTCTTGGATCGTTTTCATAGGATAGGTGTGGTCGAAAGCATTTTTTTTAAAATAACTGGTTCATAACATTTCATTGTACTAGCGAAACGGAGTGATGCTGAGTATCGAAAGCACCGGAGGGCGCTTTTCTTGGGGGAGGTACCGTATATTTTATATTATTATTTTTCAAAATATTCGCTCTTAAACTCGATACATTTACGCATTCGATAAACCCAATTTTCAAAACATCTTCGGAAGTTTCAAATCGCACATCACGCATTTTATCCTTTAATCGAAGGAATAGAAAGTAATCGGAAAGTGCTAGGTCGGGACTGTATGGGGGATGAGTCAGCAATATTAACCCGGAAGCTTCTAAAAATTCTTTTGTTTGATATGCAGTATAACTTGAAGCATTGTCATGGTACTGAACGATCTCACTTCTTGGGTACCGTAAACAAGCTTTTTGAATACCGTCTGGCAGGCATACTGTTGTGTACCATTTTGCGGTTACGGTACGTTTATTTTCAAGCATTTGTGATTGGTCCTGATTTTGAAAAGAAGCAAGTAATCATTTTCTTACCAACACTTGAGATCGCCTTATTTTGATTGGATTATCATCTGTTGGAAACACTCATTGTGCAGAATGCCGCTTGGATTCGAATTTAAATGCATACATGCAGCTTTCGTCAGCAGTTATGATGTTTTTTTAAAAGATCTTTTAAAATTTATTATAGCTGGCTCTGCAATATAATATGCAATACACGGCTTTGTTCTATGGTACTTACAACTAGCTACTATTCTAACTTATAATCAAGAGAGGATTAAGTGACTAATCACACCTCTGTCGTACAGTTTCGCGTTAAATATTAATTTTAGTCTAAACAGTCTTTAGATTAAATCTTGCGGTAGCTTGCGCTTAAGGCGCCTGGGATGTCTTTCTGTCCGAGATTTAATTTAGTAGCATTGGAACATGATACTAAGTTTTGGAAAAATTTTACAGTAGTAATAAACTCAGATAGTAGCGGAACACTTAGTTCATCGTGTATTTGGGTATTACTTTGTTCTGCATTGTTTGGAGTTTCTTCATTGTTGTTTTTGATGTGTTGCACCAGATTGGGCATGCATAGGTGAGTATTGGTCGGAGGATTCCTCTGTAAATGAGCACAGTGAATTCGGTTCTAAGATGAGATTTGCGGTTTATTAGCGGATATAATACATCCAGTCTGTTGTGGCACTCATTAAGTTTTTTATTGATATGGTACCCCCAGTTAAGCTTAGCATCTAAGTAAACACCTAAATACTTCACTGCTGAGTCCCTCGGTTTCCATTCCATTTCATTATTATTTATTTTAATTTTTGTAAGTTGCGCGTATCGTTTGAGGGTAAACATTTTCGTTTGACATTTATCGGATTTTATTTTACTTTTCCATTTCTGGAACCACTCACAGGTTATATTTATAGAGTCTTGGAGGTGTTCAATTGCTGTTTCGGCACTGGAGCTCCGTGTTATTACCGCCGTGTCATCAGCGTACATGGATAGTGTTGAGTTGATAGATGTGGACAGATCGTGTACGAACAGATTAACTAAAGTTGGCCCTAATATGCTACCCTGGGGTACTCCTGCCTTTATGGGTTTGGTACTGTATAATGCTGAGTTAATCCTGACTCTAAATGTTATATTGCTCAGAAAAGAGTGAGTGATCTTGATTATGTAGCTTGGAATGTTTAGAAGTATTATTTTGTAAAGGAGCCCGTCGTGCCAACCCTGTCAAACGCTCTTTCCAGATCCATGAACAAAATCGCAGTGTATTCTTTTTCCTCGAATCCTTTTTCAATTGCTTCACTTATTCTAAGTAGTTGGTGAGAGGTTGAGTGAGAAGTTCGGAAGCCAAATTGATGTGGAGGTATTGTGTCATTTTGCAGTAGGTAATCTTGTAATCTAGTACATATCACCTTTTCAAGGAGTTTGGCCAAAGTTGATAAGAGACTGATAGGTCTGTAACTATCAGGGTTGTCCTTCGGCTTTCCTACTTTATAAATGGGTATTAGAATTGCAGTTCTCCATGGAGTCGGGAAATGTCCTAGTCTAAGACAGGCATTGCATATTGTGGTTAAGTAAGCCACCGCCTTCTTGGTAAGGTGCTTTAATATTTCATTAATTATTAGGTCGGGCCCGGGAGTCTTACGATTGGGTAGTAGTTCTATGTAGGATTTGAGTTCTTGGGCAGATGCAGGTGCTATTGCTGCATTATCTTGTAGCTGGAAATTGGCAATTGTGTTTATTACCTGATACTCGAAGTGTTCGTCATGTTCTCCTATGTTTGGTATAAACACCTGTTCCAGATGCGTTGCTAATAAGTTTGCTTTTTCGTCTTCGGAGGAGTATATGGAGTTACTAGCTACCATTGGATAGATTACGTTCGGTTGTCTTAACAGTCGTTTGGTGGCCAACCACATAGATGGATCGCGGGGTTGTATATCTTCAAGGTAGGAATTGTACCTTTGGATTCTTAAACTGTCTAATTCTTGCTTTACTAAATGACATAACTGGTTATACCGGGTGACAATGAGACTAGGGCCATGCTTATATCTTCTTTATTTATGAATCGATTTGGATAACATTTTATACCAAGATACTAGAAATAATTTCTGATTGGCTGATAGATATAGTCAAAATTACTGACTTCCGGTTTTACCGGAAATGATACTAACTTTGATTTTTTAAATGGAATACCTTGTTTATTTTATGTTTTTTTTAATCTACTAGTCAAACTATATATAATAGTCTTACCAAATTTCAATTTTTTTAAACAAAAAAAATATTTTTTCAATTTTTTTTAACCACAGATACCTTGACTTAGAAAAATCTATTCTAATTGACTCCTAAACTGTTAATAATAGCTAGTTTATCAATAAGGTCAATAACAAACCTTTAATAAAAGAATAGAATTAGCTAAACTCGTTTTTTAAGAAAAAGTCACTTTTTTTAAATGGCATCTACCAAGGGCCATCTTGCCATTAAACAGAAAATTTAATTACCAATCTAACGATATGCATCATGCACTACTTTATCTTTATCGGAAACTGAAAATTAATTTATTAGTTATTTTTTTAAATATTTTTATGTAATAACTAATAATACCAAAGCAAATTTGGCAACACTGTTGTATGTAATTTGAGTCGTAGATTCCGAAAACATAAAACATATAGAGTGATCTATTTAAAGAACCAAAGTTAGTGTCACCTCCGGTTTCACCGGAAGTGACACTAACATTGGTTGTTGAAATAGATTTAAACAAATAATTAATTACTTAATTAATTTTCAGTTTCAGATAAAGATAAAGTAGTGGATGATACATATCGTTAGATTAGTAATTACATTTTCTATCTAATGGTAAGATGGCCCTTAGTAGGTGCATTTAGAAAAAGTGACTTTTTCTTAAAAAACGAGTTTAGCAAATTATATTTTTTTATTAAAGATTTGCTATTGACCTTATTGATAAAATAGCTATTATTAAGAGTTGCTAGAGTCAATTAGAATAGATTTTTCCAAGTCAAGGTCTTCTATGGTAAAAAATAAAAATTAAAAAAATATTTTTTTTGTTTAAAACAATTGAAATTTGGCAACACTGTCATATGTAATTTGACTCGTAGATTCAGAAAAACATAAAATATACAGGGTGTTTTATTTAAAAAATATCCGGTAAAACCGGAAGTCAGTCATTTTGACTATATCTATCTGCCAATCAGAAATTATGTCTAGCATCTTGGTATAAAATTTTATCCAAATCGATTCATAAATAAAGAAGATATAAACATGGCCCTGTCTCATTGTCACGGTAGACGAGATCTTTGCCATCCCCTTCGGTATCTATTCTTCAGTTTAATTAGGTTTAGTATGTGGTTAGGTGTTCTAATATGGTCAGCAACTTTCCTGTGTTTCCATGGTGTGGTAGATTCCTGTATACTTCCTTGTATTGCAGATGTGTATTGCCGAACTGCATCATCCATGGGGGTGCTGCAAGTGGCCCTATTCGTTTCAGTTTTTGATCAAGGGTTGAATGGAAATTTTCCCAGTCTGTTTTTCCGTAGGCTAGTTTTGGGGCTGGAAGTGTTGTTTGTTGGGTCTTGTAGAAACTGATAATTACTGGTAGATGGTCCGAGTCTAGTTCAGATGTTACTGTTTGGTATATTAGATTGGTAATGTTTTTATGTAATATTACATCTAAAATGTCAGGTTGGTAATCTGCTCTATATGGATGGTAAGTGAAATAATCGGGGGCTGATATTAGAACACCGTGGTCGGCCATAATATTATGTAACTTTATTCCGTCAGGGTTAGTAGCTCGGCATCCCCATATGGTGTTCTTTGCGTTTAGGTCTCCCAAGAGTAGTGTGGGCTCCTCACTCTTGAAAAGTTTGCCGATTTCATCTTCAAGTAGCCGTTTATTTGGTGGTTTGTATGCTGACGTGAGAATTAAAGAGCTATTATTTTTTATAAGTACTTTTATAGGAATATCTTCTATATTTTGCAGATCATTCATATGAAGAAGGTGGTGATTGAGTTTCTTCTTTATTACGATCGCAACTCCGCCTGATGCTATTAATGCTTCTCTGTCTTTCCGGTACACGTTATGTCCAGGGATTCTGAACTTTTCTGTGCTGATAAAATGAGTCTCTGTGATACATGCTATATCTACGTTGTGCCGCGTCATGAATTGAAAGTAGAACGTTGAACTTTAAGACCATTGGCATTCCAATTAGTCACTGTTATATTATTTATTAATGAGGCATCATTTTGATCCATTGTTTAGCAACGTTGGAAGCAGTGTTGTTAGAAATGGCATTAATTTATCTAAATGAGGAATTAGCAGTTCAATTATTTTCTTTAATATGGTGCAGATGTAGTCAGCTGATTCTTGTTGTCGATCAGATGTGGCCATGTTGGGTGTGGGTACAGAGCGTCCAGGGGATGATGACTCATTTGCCATACTTTCTTGTCTATTGTTTACTACTTGGGAGAATAAATTTTGTGTTCGATAGCTAGAGCTTTTTGTTTGATTCTAGTTTATTTTAACATAATAACTGCATCCTTTGTAGTTTGCTAGGTGCTTTTCCAGACAGTTTAATCACTGAGGATCTTCTCCAGGTCGTTTAGGACAGTCAATATATAAATGCCTGTACACTTCACACAACGTGCTTGCGATTGGCAGTAGTTACGGGTGTGTTCGTACAACTGGCACTTCTTGCACTGGGGAATTTCTTTGGATTTCCTGCTTATCTCCACTTCTACTATGCTGTAATTTAGCTTTGTTCGACTGAAAATTTCCTTGCCTTGTTGGGTATTGCTAAGATCCACAGCACATACTGGAATCGGGTATCTGTCCTTATTGTAGAATTTGGCAATTTTCTCTACTGGGTAATTTAAGGCTGTTAGCTCATTTTTAATTTCATTTTCCGTAAGTGAAACGGGGACGTTTCGGATTATTACGGATACGTTGTTAACTTTAGGGTCCTTAAACGTGTGATAGCTTAGTTTGTTCTCGTTGTAATGCTTAGTCATCGCACGGTAATCTTCTATACTGGTAAGATTTATTCGTAATTGTTTATTTCTAAATACGGTGGTGAATTCATTCTTGGCTTTTTCCTTCAGGTCAGAGATAATTTCTTGATATTTTAATTTATCTGCATTGTGCACGTAAATTGTAGGAATTTTTATTTTTCTCTCTGTGGTATCTACAGATTGCTATATTGTGGCCTCGGAGGTATCCATGAAACTTATTACTGCGGCGTGTTTGCCTTGATGGATTATTTTCCCGGCATTTTCAATTTGTTTCGTCGATAAAAAAAAAGGTATTGCTGGCTATTAAATTTTGTGGTTCAAAGAGATACTTTTTATTCGGTTCTGATATGGGTGGCGAGAGAGTAGAGCTGGTCCGTTTAAGATTGGTGTGATTCATCTTGATTGAGGAACCCCTCCGCAGGGATTCTTGTTAATGGTTTTTAACAGTGATTTCTGGTTGTGTCAATTTATGCATGCACAGATAAATAAATAAATAATGTTACCGATAGATCTGAAGCGAATGCTTTAGACACACCTTCATCATATTTCTAAAGGGTTTTCTTACATCATTCCACACGCTGTTGTTTTTGTGCTTCTGTTAAACTGTGTGGTATTCACCGACAACCGACTTTTCTTACACCCAAATGATTATGTAAAATCTTGTTTATTGCAGTCATGCCATTGCCCAAGGTGCTCATAATATGTAATTCGATATGATTCGATTGTCTTCCTGAATCATTCTTCGCACGGCGTCTATGTTTGTTTCAGTAACTGCTACAATTGATCTTCCTTTGAGAAAATAATCGCTGAGCTAAACTAGTTCAAATTTAAATTTATTAAACCAGCTATAAACAGTCCTCTGCTAAGGCGCTTGGTCATCAAATGCAGCATGAAGTCGTCCAAAGCTTTATTTTGGGAAATAGAGAACTTTTAAACTCATAGTAAATTATGGCTCTAAAATTTTCTTTCGTTAAATTCAATTTTGCTGTACAACACATCATTATTAGATCTACTGCTAACCAATGACGACACATTAATTAGTGATGTTTGCTACCTTTCACCTGTGGGTAAAAGTGATCATGTGCAATTCCTAGCTAAAATCCAGATAATGAATAACCCGCCACAGTTTGATGAAAAACTCATGAAACCAAATTTTCGCAAAGCTGATTACAATACTATAATAGTAGATTATGTTATTAGGAGTAAAAGTGATACTTTATGTGGCGAAGCTGAAGTTTATTTAGCCGAACGTTAGTGAGGCAAATAATTCAGCTAAGCCACATAAAGTCACTTTTACTCCGAATAACATATACTATTTTATCCGCAAACGTATTCAGGTAAATTTCAGGCGAGCACCGTACCCCTGCGCCAACCTCTGTTGTTCAGATAACGCGCAACTGTAATGATATATGAACATACTGAATCACCCGTGCTAATAGCACACGGCCACAGCAGCTGTCACACCATAACCCACGGCGACAGATGCTCCGATCCGCTGCTTAAAGGTATATTTAAATTAAAACTTTTTCGTACTTTTTTGAAAATAAAAACCGGCGTACGAACTAATTCTAAAAATTAGCAAAATTTTAAGCCATCATACAATTTAATCGGTCCAGTATCTTCGGAGGAGATAGCGAACAAACATAGAAAGAAAGAAAGAGAGCAACCATTTTGTGTGCTTAGGCAGATAAAGTACGCAAAAGTCGCTATTTTGTCTGCTTAGGCAGATAAAGTGACACTTTTACCTTGTCAATAAAGACAAATAAGTTGTCACTTTTGTGACGTTTGCGGATAAACACTTTTCTTTCTCAGGCAGACCACTCTGAATTCTACAGAACTAATAATACAGAATAAAAATGGAAAAAACTACATAACATTCTGACAACTTCGATTAACAAGTGTATACCGAATAAAAAAGCATGTGGTAAGAAATTATTGTTAAAACCTTGGATCAATTTGGATTTCATAAAAGAAATTCGTGAAAAAAGGAGGCTATGGGACTTACTGTCGTTACAGTCGCAACCTTACAAACTGTTCAGCTTATAAAAATAAAAACAATCACGTGACAAAACTTATACATCATGCAAGAAGTGAATATAAAATGTATACCAGAGAGGCAGATGGGGCTATACCCATACTCAACATTAATCGAATGGGTAATCCTTTAGAGACGGTTGAATTTTCCCAAGACACTGTAGCAGATGTAATTTCGAATCTAAGAGATGGGTCAGCACCAGGGCCTGACATGATTCCTGCAATATTTCTGAAGGAATGTTCTGGGGTAGTTGGACCACTGCTGTCATCACTGATGGACAACTCATTTAACAATGGATTTGTGCCAAATATTTGGAGAGCAGCTCGTATTTCACCACTCTACAAGCAAGGAAGTAAAGTTGCAGTAAACAAATATAGACCTATTAGTCTAACATCAACTATATGTAAAATAATGGAACGCATTATCACAAATGTCATTATAAATTTTCTTGTAAGAAACGGCCTAATCAACGACGAACAGCATGGTTTTGTGCCTGGTAGATCGGTAGTTTAAAACCTCCTAACATGTCTCAATGAATGGACCAGAATGTGGAACGAAGGTGTGCCATTGGATATAATATACCTGGACTATGAAAAGGGGTTTGATAGAGTTCGCATCAGAAGACTTCTCTATAAATTAAAACACATAGGTGTAAGAGGTCAACTAGTTAAATGGATTGAATCATTTCTTAATGACAGAATTTTCCGAGTGGTTGTGGGTTCAACTACTTCATCCTCAAGAAGTGTGCTCAGTGGCGTTCCTCAGGGTTCTGTGATAGGGCCAGTTCTATTTCTTATCAATATCAACGACTGAAAAACGAAATCTGTGTTCAGTCAAGTTTCTTTGCCGATGACACCAAAATCTTTGGCAACCCAACTCTGACTCCAAGTTTGCAAGATAGCCTGCACAAAATAGAAGACTGGTCAAATAAGTGGTTGATTACCTTGAATAGCAGCAAGTGCACAGTTATGGACTTAGGAAAGAATAACCCCCACACTGTATATACAATAAACGACGGAACATTAGAACAGACTATGGCGCAGAAAGATTTAGGAATTACTATTAGGCCAGTCAAATTGTCGAAAATACCTCGTTTTTTTGACAAAAATACTACCTGAAAAGTGAGCATGTAGTTTTATAGAACAAATCACGTAGAATTGAATGAACTAAAAAGTAACAGCTGAATCAGTGGAGAAGTGATTCAAAATTGTGGTCAAAGTAATAAAAAACGGTTTTTTGCATATAAAAGAGCAAAAGAGCGATGAATTTTTTCAAAAAAAAAAAGCTTATGTAGTTTAAAAAAACAAATAAATTAAGCTGTCGATGGTGAAAATCGATTAATTAGAAAAAAAGTTATCGCTAAAAAACCGCTAAAAATGACCGATTTTTCAATTGTTCTTAACTTTTAAACAAAAACCTATATAACGTTGAAATTGTTAGAAAGCATAGTACTCGGTGAGCAAAAAACGCACGATTTTAAAATTTGCAAAAATGTTGATTACTTTTTCAATAAATCATTTTTTTCAAAAAAAATACGTTTTTGCAGAAATTGATTTACTCAGCTTGCAGAAGTCGTATAGCAATCAGCATAGGCTTATTTTGTTCCTTAAGAGTTATACTACCACACACAATATGAGCGCAATTTTTTTTGCACTTGAAAATATGTGCAAATTTAATGTGAAGAGTGATCTTTTTTTTAAGCGCACAAAATGTTGAATATTTTTGTCAATTTTAATTGTACCGAAATTACATAAGCACCATTCCATAGCTGCCAATTTTCTCCGCAATTAAAAAAAGATTAAGGTACGACCCATAGAAGCCGAAGAATTTTTTTGTTTTAAATTGCTGCACATTCAATTATTAATATTAGCGGCTGAAATTTGCGCACACTTTAGTTGAAGACTTCTAGTGTAATATAAAAATTATTTCGCAATTGTTGACCGTGTATTATTTATTGGGAACCGGTTTACATTAAGCGTCGCAAAATGTATGTGCCGTTCAGAGCGGTGCCGTGGCGAGTAGCGTTCGTTGTGGGGAGAAACTCGTAGTAGGCCGCTCCACTGGGCGTTAACTCGTCCTGCACAATGTACTCAGAATATCCTTCCTTTTTTAAATGTTTATAATGATTCTAATAATTATTATAAGAATCATAATATTAATTAGAAGAATAATTATAGCAACTAATTATTTCATTTCTAAACTGTCATTACACGTGAAAAATATTTTTATTAAAAATAGGATTATAAGATATATTTAAACAAATTATTTACAAGTAATTGTTACATAATATAAACATCTATCAAAGTACAAACCCTTGCATATGAGATAACTATTACTGCAGTCTATTGCCCACCCAGACATATATTGACAAAATATCAACCAAGTATTCTTTGACACACTGGGACTGTGATATCTAATTACACTAACAGCCAGTCTTATAAAGACCACTAATCTGAAGTTTATGTGTACTTTGTTGTTAAAATAAACGAAAGCGCATTTAAATTCGTGGAAAGTTGACAGCTATCGAATGGTGCTTATGTAATTTCGGTACAATTAAAATTGACAAAAATATTCAACATTTTGTGCCCCTAAAAAAATCACTCTTCAAATTAAATTTGCACATATTTGCAAGTAGGGTTTCCAAGTCCCGGGACCAAAAGTATTTTCGGGACTTACGAGCTAAATTTCAGGTCCCGGGACTAGTCCCGAAGATGCCGAAAAAAGATAGTGTTCAGGTGAAATTTCCGAATAAAATTTCCATAGAAAAACAAGTGTTTTAAGTTAAATAAAGTATTTCTGTGCTGATAATTTGCGTTGGGGCTCGTCTACAACTTCATTGCTTTCTTCTGGTACTAAAAATGTATGTCGCTTTTGCTTTTGTTTGAACTGCAAAGTGCGTGTGTAATCCTTTCGTCAAGCTGCCTCTGATTATGATCATTTTGTAGGAACCCACTTTACATTTTGCCAATTGTTTATCTTCAATATATAAAACTGTTGCCATAGTGACTTCAAATCGTTATTTTTTTAAATGTAGAATAAAGGTAGGTTGCGGATCGGAATTCATTCTAATTGTAACGCTTTAGCAGACAAATAACGAAACAGTTAAAACCCAAAAATATAAATTATTCAGCTTCTTCGCACATATCTAAATCTAACAAAAAACAACAGACAAATACATAAATCGATGAAGATATGCAAATGTGGCTGAAACAACACACAGGTTTAATTCCAACCTACCGAAAACAATACCTCTCTTGCGTTACGCAAAACGCAAATAATGCATAATGTACAGGAGGCATGAGTAATACGACGGACGCCGGTGAATACCCGTCCTAATTCTCTGATATCGAGTATACGCACGCATGTTGACATGGTCCCGGGACTTCGCCTGGGCTGGCTGTGGTCCCGGGACTCGGTTTTTGTGGTAGAATCCTGGGACCGGATCCCGGGACTGGAAACCCTATTTGCAAGTACAAAAAAATTCGCGCTCATTGTGCGTGGTAGTATAACTCTTGAGGAACAAAATAAGCCTATGCTGATTGCTGTACGGCTTCTGCAAGCTGAGTAAATCAATTTCTGTAAAAACGTATTTTTTTTTGAAAAAAATGATTTATGCAAAAAGTAATCAACATTTTTGCAAATTTTAAAATCGTGCTTTTTCTGCTCACCGAGTACTATGCTTTCTGAAAAGTTCAACGTTATATAGGTTTTTTTAAAAATTTATTTGTTTTTTTAAACTACATAAGCCTATTTTTTTTGGAAAAAATGTATCGCGGTTTTGCTCTTTTATATGCAAAAAACCGTTTTTTTATTACTTTGACCGCAATTTTGAATCACTTCTCCACTGATTCAGCTGTTACTTTTTAGTTCATTCAATTCTACGTGATTTGTTCTATAAAACTACATGCTCACTTTTCAGGTAGTATTTTTGTCAAGTAAATATCTAATTTGACTGGCCTATATTGCTGTTAACTTAATATGGGATCGCCACATTACATCAATTGTTACAAAAGCCAATACAACTTTATATTTAATAAGAAAAGCATTTGTTTCAATTGTCACCAAACTGTTTATAAAACTCTACAAAATATATGCGGGCCCACTATTAGAATTTGGCTTTCAAATATCGTCCCCTTACTTCTTAAAGGACATTGAAATTTTTGAGCGAGTGCAAAGAAGAGCTACAAAAATTCCATATAGTGTTCGTGACATGAGTTATAGTGACAGACTTGCAGTGCTTACACTTCCCACATTGAAAACACGTCATATTATTAGAGCTGATTTAATAGAAATATGTATTGTATTATCTGTAACCTCATTTACCTTGCGGTGTCGAGGCTGGTGCTTTATGCGCTGGCATCTGGCGGTGCAATGATCAACTTGCCCCGGATTTGGGATACAGAGTTGGATCGCGCCTTTGGTGCTTGCGCAGCAACCATTGTATGAGGTGTGTGTCTTGGTGATGTGTTGACCTTGTTACTCTATCTCTTAGGTCTGTGGTTCTGAATAGAGCACAGTTAATTTGGTGCCCAGCTGTGAATGGTCTCACCGAGCCCGATTCCAATCGCCAAGGCAGAAAAATTCCGACCCCCGCGGAATTCGAACCGAGGACTTGCTTAACGCAAGTCTGGCGCTTACCCAACAGCATCACGAGGCTTCTTTTATTAATTTATTAAGTTCTAAACGGATTTTACTTATGTTCATATCTTCAGTACATATTTGCACCTAATACGAACACTCGCGGCCACAGCTTGTTACGGTATTAATTCATCAGATCGACATAAGTCGTATTGATTGTTCAAAAACGGGTACAAACTACAGGGTTCGCCGGCTTTACTAAAAAGAACACAGATCTTAATGTGTTGGAGCAGATTTTGTTGCTCCGGTTACTCGCACTTAACTCAGTCGGGAAGGCGTGGTTCGAAAGCTCAAAAAAAAACCGGCGGCACTTACCATGATGGATTGCTTAACAGAAAAAGAAATGCCTGAGCGCCACTTGGTTCTGATTAGGGGTGGCTGACGTGTCTAGAACCAAGAACAATACACGTAGCCTATGTAGAAGTCCTCAAAGTACGTTGCTGAACACCTCCGCGTGTTGTTTACCAAGCCTCCTCCGAGTAGCCGGGTGACCTTGTCGTTAAATCACTTACCTTCAAGGCCACCGTCACTAAAGAATAACAAAAGAACACTGAATGGCCCAGGGCTTGGGGCTTGCTTATCAAAAAGGCGTACTTTCAGCTTTACATTGCAAATTACACTCGGCCTTTGCCACACTGGATTAATTAATGACCCAGAAGGGGTTCAGAACTCAACAAATAATCAAATTGACTTTAGTGGGTTTATTATTTAAAGAATTCAAGTTTACACAAATCTTTACATTGATAATAATCACCCGGAGGTGAATTCAAGCTTAGTAAAAAGAAAAGGCACACCCTACATGAATATAAAAGGGGGTCCCACGCAAAGTTACCTTATGGTCTAAATATGTTGTTACACAACGGACAAAACGAAATAGATAACAGGGGTGAAGCCCCTGGTTAACAACAAGCAAATCAAAACATAGGCTTAAGCTTTAAGTGAACGGGCACAATATTTACGAACTCCCGGGAAAACACATAACAAATATAGTCGCACCTTAATTAGGCACAAGAACACAATTGGTGTAATACATAGCTCCTACCTGGTAGCTGTAAGCACGTCGCTAGTTTCTGCTATAAACTCGTCCTCGGGGAAGCTTGGCAAGGCGTTGCGGAGGTACAGAAAGGGCTGGGGCCGGGCCTGATAGTTGTTTAGCGCAAAGCGGCGCCTAAAATGATGTGGGCCCCTCCTTGGGAAGAATCGGAGCGATAGAGTTGATTTTATTCCAGGCTTCAGAATGGCACGACGCAATCGGACTTTGCAAATAATGCAACCAGGGCACTACAACAATTAACATGCGGTGGGACTCCCGTCGACTTCGATAAACTCAGCGTCGGTAATTTAAAAATGCAGTACGCAAAAGGTTTTTCCCCACAAAGGTACGGGAAACCGTTAATCACAAGCTTAAAGATGTCGTCTCTAAATGGATCTGCAAATGGTGCAACGATCTTCCCCTGGGAAGTACATCAACTTAAGGAGACGAATCGGCTATAGGCCAACACTGAAATATCGATAACTCAATCGCCCACCTCGCGCGTTTGTTCAAAACCACCCAACAAGGGTAAAATAATCGTCCAAAGGTCTAAGCTGAACTCCAAATCAAAATTTAATTACGTGAAGATCACAAAGTTCGCGTAACGTGGACACGAAACTACACTGCGTTCACAGAACGCATCCCGGACCGCCGCAAGCGGTCCGGGAGCGACAAAACTTGCACGTTAGTTGTGGTTCACAGCTCGATGTCAATTAATTCAGAAACGCGCGGGTAAAAACGATGGTCACCCCCGCGCAGAATGATCTCATTCTTTCAGAACAAAGAACCTGCCAGTCTTGCAAAAGAAACAAGGAACAAATAACACGAACAATTCTAGAACCTTCGACAGCCAAATCAGCGCTTTCAGCGAGCGAGGGGCGCAATGCAAGAAGCTAAGAAAAGGTATTATTTTACAATCTAATTTCCAGGAAAGAAACTTCACGTCGGCCTTGTGCAGGCGATCGGTTCCTGCATTAAAGAATGAATTCACGGACCCAATTCGGCAAATGCAACATAAACGGTGATATTTATAATATAGTTTCGAGGAAAGAAATCTCACTATGGCTTTGCGCCCGCGTTAAAGAATTGGTTACTTAAGAAAACAAATACGAAGCGCAAGCATTTCAATGCCCGCCGGAATAAATTTAAATGTAACTAGTACAGGGCCGAATCCAGGAAAAATTCGGGCAGAATATTTTTAACTAATTTTGTTAATGACCCTTACAGTTGGACTGATAGCAGAAATGGCTGAACGAGGTCGAAAATGATCTAACAAGCTTTAAACTAAAAAGACGGTTTCCGAAGTAACCCTCGAAAAAACTTTATAAGCAATCATGTTGTCGATATGTGGAACAACCGACAAGACTATGTTGTTACTGCTGAGACTGTTAACCAGTGTAAAAACAGACTAGACCTCCATTTGGAGGAAGTGTCTTTAGAGGTTCTTTAATTTAACTTAATTCAAGGGAGAATAAATAAATAAATAATAGAAAAATAATTTAATTTAAGTTGATTTGAGATTTAGTTATTTAATTTTGGTGATATTCTGTCTTTAGTTTTCCGAATTTTGGTTAGTATGATTTATTTATTTATTTATATACTTTCACTTACTGTTTTTATATCTTTTAGGTACCGTTTTTACTTTTTATTTTAGTTTTCTATTCTATATATGTATTTAATAATAATAGTTTTAATTTGATAGTTTGTATTTTGTTGTTTATGCATAATTCAACTTTAGTTTTGTTAATTATAATTTATTTTTGTTTTCTATCTCTTATATCTATACATTATGATAATTTGTAGTCTATATTTAATTTCAGTTATATTCTATTTTTAGTTTTCTTAATTTACGCAGAAATGCTGGGTAATATGTGCCACTAACGGTGATGTTAATTTCCTTAAATCAATTAAAGGGTTCTCTCACAGTCCTAAAAGATTGTGATATTAGCTTTTCTGTCGATTGGCAAACTATAAATTTTCTTGGGGGTGCTTCACCGTTACGTCCTCATTCCATCAACTCGCTCTTCGATAGATCATAGTACCTACAGGATTGTTGTTTCATATCCAGTTACAATGGCTTTTCGATCTGGCCCACAAAGCCCTAAAAAAGATCGTGCACATTCAACCTGACGTTGGTGCTGCACAGCTGAAAGATGTTTGGAAACCTATCATGCACTGACTGTATGTATTCCTAAATGATCAAACGATCATGCCGGGTCCGGCAAACACTTGTATCACAAAGCTTCGACGTTTCTCTGACCTTCAATCGGCAATGTTGTCATTCGTTATCACCTCTACTGGAACGACCGGTTCTTGCGTCATCTTCCAGGGCATCTTGTCCCATGCCGCATGCGAAAGCGCTTTTTTAATTCCTTCGTTACAAAATAGTAAAGGAAATTTTCTGCCGTACACGCCATCCAACCTTTGTCTAAAAATGATGAGTTAATTCTTGTTTGGAAAAATCGCAGGTCGATACTCGATATGCATCACCTGATACATTTTACTAGACACGTCCTGCTCGAGATGCTTTCTATCGAGAACGTAAAACGCCAATTCCAAAGCATACTAACACATGTATTTACAAAATTCCAAAAATGTATCCTGCTGGAAAATCTCGATCTGTGCCAGGCCGGGTAATTCTGGCGCTGTCCTCTACATCTATTGTTCAACTAGATATATCGTAACTATGTGTTGTATATCGGGTCTGTTATTATGTTTATGTAGTCTATCGAATTAGGTACCGTCAACTGGAGTAATTTTGACCCTTAAGGGTAACTTTGTCCCAAATCTTGGAAAAAGATAGTTTGATCTACTGTTAGTCACCAGATAGAGCTATCGAGTTAGTTCTTATGATAAACGACAGATAACAGCACTGGCAAGACTCCAATGCCAAGAGTGTTGTAGTTCCATCTTTTGCCACCGCTACAGTGCTGCTCCATCTTCACCATTACTTTCGTGAGTGTTTTGTTACAAACCAACTTTTGTTTGCACATCCAGAACTACTTATGATTTTTGACTGGTAAGTACATGACAGCTTTCGTTTAACACATATTCAAAGTATTTTAAGTGTGTTTTTTCTGATAGTTATCTTGTTTATTTGTAAAATTCGAATTTCTAAGTTAGGTTAAGTTTGGCCCAAGTATTGGGGCAAGATTAGCCCAACATGGAGGTAGGGCCAATCTTACCCCAACATATTTTTTATACTTTTCTACAAAAAAAAGTTGTAAAGATTTGGTAAATTATGTGATGGTCTTTCATAATTTCATAAAGTCTGATACCCCTCCCCCCTTATTTTTAGATTATAATGGCAAGGACTCCCAAAAAACGCCTTGGATCCAGAGCCTACGCAAATTATGCTCCTGAAAAGCTCCAAGAATGCCTTGAAAAAATCAAATCACGAGAGATGACTCAACGAGAAGCCTCAGCAACATACGGTATCCCTAGATCAACTATAAAAAATAAGCTGAAGGGTGCACACCTTAATAAATCTGGACGCGCAAGGATCTTCACAGACGAAGAAGAAAAGTCTTTTGAAGAACATTTAATAAAACTCTGTGACTATGGTTTTCCACTAGTTGAGTTAGATTTTCGAGTTTCAGTAAAAAGCTATCTAGATAAAAAGGTGCAGTTGTCCCCCAGTTTAAGCAAAACTTGCCTGGTTATGAGTGGACAAAGTCTTTTTTAAAGAGACATGAAAATTTGTCATTTCGAATGATTAAAAACAAAAAAAAGTAAGAGCAGAAGTGAATGCAGAAGTTATTGAAAAGTACATGGACAATCTAAAAGACGTTCTACATGGCATTCCAGCAACACATACAGGGTGTAGAAATGCTTTACGCACCATAGGGAATTCAATGGTAATTTGTTCACATGAAAATATTTGCTCCCCTAATTATTTTAGAGCAAACTTCTATGGAAGCGTTTTGTAGAGAAAAAAATTCTGTATCCATTTGTGCCAGCATTTGTCATTTTACATTTCGGAAAACCGAAAATTTAAAGCAATAAAACTACCATTTTTAGACAAATCAGTGGTGCCTTGAAATTATTGAAGCATCTCAAAGCATCAACAAATTGGTTTGTTTCTTTCATTATTAGGTTTTCTGACATAAAATGACAAAAATTATGGCATAAATGGATGCAGAATTGTTTGCTCTACAAAAAACCTATTTACAAGTTTTCTCTAAAATAATTAGGGAGCAAATATTGTCATATGAAAAAATTACCATTGAAAACCCTATGGTGCGTAAAGCATTTCTACACCCTGTATATGGAATTACGAAGATATATATGGTCAACTTGGGCTGAAAATGACCCTGATGGTGCTCGCTACAACCGGTCAAAAAATGGATGGTTTGACATGTTATGTTTCGAAGATTGGGGCCGATTGTCCTAATAGGAGACACTCTATCTTCCCACATAAGTAAGCACGTATTGATGCTGTGTGAAACTCATAATGTAAAGTTTGTGTGTCTCCCACCAAACAGCACGCATCTTACACAGCAGTTGGATGTGACATTCTTTGGCCCAACCAAAAGATTGTGGCGTGAAATACTCAAGAAATGGAAGGAATCTGCTTCGGGAAGCAAATATGCTTCTATTCCTAAAGATGTGTTCCCAACATTACTAAAAGAGCTCATGAATAATTTGGACCAAAATAAGGGAAGCAACTTGGTTGCTGGGTTTGAAAAATGTGGGATACATTCTTTGAACAAACAAAAGTTACTAGACAGACTGCCCGAAAATCAAAATGTTGATTATGACTCTATCGGAGATTCCTTTTTGGAACAGCTTGAAAAGAAACGAGCCGAATACCTACAAACTGGTGGATCAAAGAGGAAGAAGAAGAAGATCCAAGTACCTGCAGGAAAAAGTATAACTGTTACGGACATATCAGAGGAAGCATACCAACAGCCATCAACAAGTGGTGTAACAGCTCGAAAAACAAAAACTCAAAGCCAAACACAAAAAGGGAAAAAGGAAATAAAGTCAAAAAAACAAAGAAAAAAAATTGTCTACTCTAGCTCATCAGAAGAAGAAGACGATGTAGAAGTTGTATTACAGTCTGATGAAGTTAGTGAAACCTTCTCAGACCTTGAAGAAAGCATTCAAAATCATGAAGTCCCCCCTCTCAATTCTTCAGTCTCTGTCGACCCGTCGGAGTTTGCTGTTGACAATTTTGTTGTTGTGAATTACAATGGACAAAAGTACCCTGGAAGGATTATAAGTCTTTCTAGCAGTGGCCCTACAGTTGAGTGCATGGCGCTGGCCCGAAAAGAAGGACACTTTTTTTATGACTGGGAAGATGTATGTCGTAAAATAAAACCACCAAAAGTTGCTTCAAAACGAAACCAGTTCATTGTACCGGAACTGGATATGTTTTTTATTTAGTATTTTTGTTCAGTTTTTTACCATTTCCATGAAGAGCAACATGTAACATTTACATTAACATTAAGAGCAATATTATCAAAATAAATGTTTATTACTTTAGCAAAGTGTTTAGTTTCATTTTATTTTATCCCCAACTCATTGTACAGTACTACCTACATAAAACCATAATTATAATTGGTGTAACATTGTCCCAAATCATATTTGGCTCTAGATATTATGACATTTTACATTTGGGACAATGTTACACCAATTAAAGGTAAGATTGGCCCAAATTTTCAAAAAATCTTAGAAAAAAAATTAATAAGTTCTGAGTTCTAATAACCAGTCAATATATACTTTGAAATACGCAGAGTTCAATAACAAATAGTACATGGAAGTTAATTAAATATATATAAGAAATATAAGGCAATTTATGTGAAAAAAATGGGCCAAAGTTACCCCAGTTGACGGTATTAGTAGCAAAATCAAATTAACAAATTTTGGTAAACTGAGTGAAAAAGAAAGTGGAAGCACATTATCGTTTGTTTGATATATAATTATCAAAGCATGAAAAGAGAATCACGAAACGGGAAGGAACCCGCTTAGCGAGTATTCAAATAATACAGCTCGCTTATAAAAAATGTCTTCTTAACCTTGGTAGGTAATTCTTGTGCGCAGTGATATAAAAATGAACCAGTTTTGCTGCTCCAAATTAGAAATTGTAAATTTCTACTTCATTCGAATAAACAAGGCAAGATACAAGTACTCATTTCGGCTGCAGAATAATTAAAGATCTTTTAAGTGTCACATTTAAATCTGTGTGTGTTTAATCTTTCATAGGTAAAATTATAGTAAACTAATGCTATTAATGTGTGTATTATAGTATTTGTTAAACATGCCCATAGATAAGATGCATCAGGTGAACTATTTGGCGTGGTTATTTTCGTTCCTGGCATTGTTCATTATTCTAATGGGGAGTTTAATAAACAGTTTTGAGAAATACTTACCTGTATTTCTAAGGCAAATCTTTCGCTATGGTAAATTTGGATATAAAGGCACGCAATCGCTTTTAAAGCCGCTTGAAGTTCCCAAATCTTGGTTTAAACATTTTTATGTGTGGGCTGGAATATTTACAAGTTTTGCATTAATAGTAATGATTTTAACAATTGTATTTCGGTTTTCAATACCACAAGCTGCCTATGACTTTTTGGATAATGTTGGTGGTTCCCAACGACAAGGGCTTGGTGAGTTTTCCTTAATACCTAAATTTTTACGTATTATTCTATAAGGAACACTTTCAGTCAGTAATGCATCAGCTTTATTGGCAATGTGCTTATTCACCATGCAATCCTTGCGGAGATTATATGACACTCATTTTGTGTCTGTATTTTCAAAACGTGGCCGTATGAATATATCCTATTATTTAATAGGATTTACACATTACACTGGTGCTGTATTAGCAATTTTACTCGAAACTCCTAGATTTACAAAAAGTAAGTCTTCGAAGTATCTAATATTGTAGTTCTTCTATAATGATGTTGTGTTTTTGTAGGTAAACAATCTGAGTTGCATTGGCAGGATATAACATATCTACACATTTCTGCAGCTGTATTATTTTTATGGGCGTGGTTGCGACAATATAAAGCTACTGTGATATTGGCGAATTTAAGGAAAGATGCAAAGGGTGTGTACGAGTAAAATAGTACATTATAACATCTGCTTAAAATTAATGAGTTAAAGCTCGGGCAACGACATTTATAATGTCGCTAGTGTTTTTTGCGCTACCAACCTATTTTAACCTGTTTTCGGATTTGTTATCTGTGACAATAAAGTCAACTTTCCGTATTCTCGTTGGTTGGTACGACAATAACAAAATAACAAACCCGTTATGAATGTAACAGTCCTAGGACGGTTATAGAACATTGTCTTGTATTTAGTTACTATAGAAACACTAATCACTCGCTTTATTTAGCAAACAATATTTGTCATATTCAACGGTATTTTTATTGTTATTAGTTGATAGCGCAAAAAATGTTATACGAGACTTGATCGTCAAGTGACTTACTGGAACAGTTCTCAAAAAATAGCTAAACTTGGTCCTTCGGGCCTCGTCAAAGGGGTCTATATTGTTCCAGGCCATGACACTGGCTCTGTTGCCAGATTGTGTGCTAGGCCGTTCCAAGACACACTAAGTTTTGTTTGTTTGAAATATATTTGACATTAAAAACTATTTTGACAAGACAGGTCATATAAGTTCCAAAAATGCCTTTGAAGTTTTACGTACCAAGCTGCAAGTCAACTTAAGCTTCATCAGTTGTTCCATATGTTAGCGTGTTCAAGTTTCCATCTAATGGAACGGTGGCACAAAAATAGAAAGACATTTTGTATTTAGAGAACGGGCAGATTGGAAAGACTAGTGTTGAATGTGAAAAGCACTTTAAAAGAGCAGATA